>PJEM01004600.1:20832-49739 GCA_004023845.1 Helogale parvula | reverse complement strand
ATTCTTATATCAAATGGACTTTCAAGGAAGAGTGTAACAAATAACTAAGCATTGCATAAAAATAGATCAATACAAAAGAGAACACAATTGTAACTGTTTATGTGCCCAACATAGAATATATAAAGTATATATAAAGTATAAAGTATATATGAAATATTATATAAATATAAATATATATAAAGTATATAAAGTAAATAGTAAGAGAGAAATTGAGTAATACAAGAGTAGAGATTTTAACACCCCACTTCTATCCATGGATAGACAATCCAGATTATCAATAAGGTAACATTGGCTTTAAATGACACATTAGACCAAATGGATTAATATAGTTACAGAACATTCTATCCCCAAACTGCATAATACACCTTCTTCTCAAGTACCCTTGAAATATTCTCAAGGATAGATCACCTGTCAGGCCACAAAAACAAGTCTCAAACATAAGAATATTGAAATCATGTTAAGCATCTTGTCCCAAGACAATGGTATGCAACTAGAAATCATATAAAACAGTGGAAGAAACAAAGACACGGAGGCTACACCTGCTACTAGGCAACCACTGTGTCAATAAAATAAAAGACTAATCAAGAAATACCTTGACACAAATAAATGGAAACACAGGGGCACCTGGGTGGCTCAGTTAAGCATCTGACTCTGGATTTCAGCTCAGTACATGATCTCGTGCTTTGTGAGATGAAGCCCCGTGTCAGGTTCTGCACGGACAGTGCAGACCCTGCTTGGGATTCTCGCTCTCTCACTCTCTCTGCCATTCCTTCTCTCAAAATAAACATAAAAGAAATGGAAACACAATGACCCAAAATCTGGGAGATGAAGCAAAAGCAGTTCTAACTATACAGACTCATCCCAGGACACAAAATCTCAAGTGATCTATTTAGATAAACTAGAAAAAGCCCAAGTGAACTTTAAAAAGAAGGTAATAAAGATCGACGTGGATATAAAATAGAGACTCACAAAGAACAGAAAAATAGCTGGTTCTTTGAAAAGAAAATAGATAAATCTTAGTCACACTCATCAAAGAGAAAAGGGCCCAAATGAGGGGAGAAACAAGAGCAGTTACTACCGACCACAGAAACACAAAGGACAACGGACAAGGAACACTTACATGTCAACAGAGTGACAACCTAGAAGCCAGTAAATTCCTAAACACACACTATCTTCCAAGACTGAAGAAATAGAAAATCTAAACAGATGGATTTCTAATAATGCAATTGAATCAGTAACTAAAAAACACCCAAACAAATCTAGGACCAGGTGGATTCACAGGTGAGTATTATCAATTATTTAAAGAGGCATCAATGCCACTAAAAACATTGGGGTACATGTGCTCCTATGCGTCAGCACTTCTGTATCCTTTGGGCAGATCCCTAGCAGTGCTATTGCTGGGTTATAGGGGAGTTCTACTGATAGTTTTTTTGAGGAGCCTCCACACTGTTTTCCAGAGCGGCTGCATCAGTTTACATTCCCACCAACAGTATAGGAGGGTGCCCGTCTCTCCACACCCTTGCCAGCATCTATAGTCTCTTGATTTGTTCATTTTAGCCACTCTGACTGGCGTGAGGTGGTATCTCAGTGTGGTTTTGATTTGTGTTTCCCTCATGATGAGTGATGCTGAGCATCGTTTCATGTGCCTGTTGGCCATCTGGATGTCCTCTTTGGAGAAGTGTGTGTTTATATCTTCTGCCCATTTCTTCACTGCATTATTCATTTTTCAGGTGTGGAGTTTGGGGAGTTCCTTGTAAATTTTGGATACTGGCCCTGTATGTGAAATGTCATTTGCAACTATCTTTTCCCATTCTGTTGCCTATTAGTTTTCTTGATTGTTTCCTTTGCAGTGCAGAAGCTTTTTATCTTGATGAGGTCCCAAAAGTCCAGGTTTGTTTTTGATTCCCTTGCCTTTGGGGATGTAGGGGTGATGGTCATGGAGAGGGGGCACTTATGGGGAAGAGCACTGTGTGTTATATGGAAACAACTTTGTAATAAACTATTAATAAGTAAATAAAAAATATATAATAAAGAGGCATTAATATGTATTTTTCTCTATTTTAAAAAAAAAAAGAGGAAGGAACTCATTTGAGAGAGCATTACCCTGATACCCAAATCAGAGAACACCTCTAAAAAGCATAGACCGATATCCCTGATGAATATAGATACAAGAATTCTCAACAAAATACTAGTAAACTGAATTCAACATTATGATCAAGTGAGATTTATTCCAGGGATGCAATGTTGGTTCCATATCTATAAATCGACATGATACATCACATTTACAAAAGGATAGAAACATGTACTAATGGCAGAAAAACCAATTGACAAAATTCAACATTCACAACTTTTAGTGTCAATATAGAGGAAACATACTGCAGCGAAATAAAGGCTGCACAGGACAAACCCACGGCTAATATTATCCTCAACAGGGAAAAATGAGAGCTCTTCCCCTAAGATCAGAAACCAGGAGGCCTACTCTCACCACCTTTATTCCACATGGTATTGGAGGTCTTAGTCACAGCCATCAAATACGAAATAAAAGACATCCAGATTGGAAGGGTAAAGCTATCACTATTTGCAGACAACGTGATACCATATAGAAAGTCCTAGGACTGGGGCGCCTGGGGGGCTCAGTCAGGTAGACGTACATCTTTGGCTCTGGTCATGATCTCATGGTTCATGAGTTCAAGCCCCACATCAGGTTCTGTGCTGACAGCTCAGAGCCTGGAGCCTGCTTCAAATTCTGTGTCTCCCTCTCTCTCTCTGCCCGTACCCTGCTCACATTATGTCTCTTTCCCTCCCCAAATAAAGAAACATTAAAAAAAACATTAGAAAAAAGAGAAAACCCTAGGACTCCACCAGGGCTACTAGAACTGAGGAATAAATTCAGTAAAATTGCAGGATACAAATTATATGTAAGATCTATTGCATTTCTCTATGCATACTAATGAAATACCAGAAAAATTAAGAAAATCGCATTCACAATTGCATTGAAAATAGTAAAACACCTAGAAATACATCTGAGGAGAGAGATCTCTACACTGAAAATGGTAAGGCACAGAGGAAAAGAAACTGAAGACACAGATAAATGGAAAGATATTACATGCTCATAGGTTGGAAAAATATAGTTATAAAGAGCAATCCTCCCCATCTAAATATCAATGGCATCTTTCATAGATGTACAACAATGAATCCTAATGGAATCCTAAACATCTAGAAACAAAAGGCTCCAAGTAGCCAAGACAATGCTAACAGCAAAGCTGAAGCCATTTCACTCCCTGATTTCAAACTATACTACAAAGCTATGTGGGCATAAAAATAAATGTAGATCAGCGAAACAGAAAGGTCAACATCATTTATGTGATGAATTAATCTTCCAATAAAAGAGGCAAGAATATACAAGGGGGATAAGACAGGATCTTCAACCACTGTTGGGAAAACTAAACCACCTCATGAATGAAAGTGTGCCATTTCCTTACACCATAGAAGGAATTCAAAGTGGATTAAAGTCTTCATTGTAGGACTGGACATTGTACAAGTCCTAGAAGAAAACCAGCAGTAAGCACATGGATGTTGGTCTTAGAGATATTTTTTGAGGAGGGGTGGCCTCCTCAAAGAGCAACAAAAGGAAAAATAAATGAGATTCCATCAAACTGAAAAGGCAGAAAATGAAAAGGCAACTTACTGAACGGGAGAAGATATTTTCAAATGACATATCTGATAAGGTATTTATGTTCAGAATATAAGAATTAACATAACTCAATATTAAAGAATCTAATTAAAATTAGAGAATAAGAGGGGCACCTGGATGGCTCATTCCATTAAGCATCTGACTCTTGATTTTGGCTCAGGTTGTGATCTCACATTTTGTGGGGTTGAGCCCTGTGTTGGACTCTGCACTGACAACATGGAGCCTGCTTGGGATTCTCTCTCTTCCTCTTTCCCTCTCAAAATAGCAGAGCAAAACAAAACAAAATGAGCGGAGCACTTGAACAGACGTTTCTCCAACAATAAGGTACAGATGACCGACACAAAGAGGCTCAAGATCACCGATCAAGAGGAAAAAGTAAATCAAACCCACAATGGGACTACTTCACCACTGTCGATGGCCATTATCAAAAAGAAATAAGTGTTCATAAAGATGTGAAGAAAGCAAATCATTGGACACTGCTGGTGGGAATGCAAAATGGTGCAGCCACCATGGAAAACAGGATGGGGATGCCTGAGAAAATTGAAACTAGAACTACCATATGATCCAGCGATTTCTTCTGGGTATTTGTCCAAAGAAAACACTAATTCAAAACGATGTATGCGCCTCTATGTTAGAGCATTATCTGCAACAGCCTAGACCAGGAAGCAGCCCAAGGGTCCATCAGTAGGTGAATGGGTAGGATGTGACTACATACACACGTATCACTCAGCTTTCATTACTCATTTTTTTCATGAGAAAACATGAAGTCTTGCCACTTTTGGCAACATAGACGGACCTAAAGATGTTATGTTAAGTGGAAGAACTCCGAGAAAGACCAACCCCGTGAGTTCACTTATGTGTGGAATCAAAAAACCAAGCCAGGAACAGATATGGAGCACCACCCTTTGCCAGAGGGGAGCGGGTGGGCAGTAGGGGGACAGGAGACGACAGGGATCAAGAGGTTAGACTTTAGACACTAGAACACAGTGTACGTATAGTGTAGCTAATAGTGTAATTTCCGTGGTGACAGGTGGCAGCTAAGTATGCTCTGCTCACTTCCTAACACACGTTAGTGTTGAATCACAACGTTGTATGCTTGAAGTGAATATCACACGTCAATTACATATTAAGTTTTATAAAAGCCAGAGGAAGAGAAAGGAAGAAGTGAAACCCCAGTCTTGCTGAGGAACTGTTCCTGCAAGAGCGCAGGGGAGTTGCTGCTTGGCCAGACTCAGTCTTCAAAGCCCAGAAACCTTGGAGACAGGACACCAGACTCTGCTCCCCCAATTGTCCCAACACTGCCGTAGGAAATGGACGTAACCACCGGTGCTTTTGGCCCCAACCTGCTGCAGAACGATGGTCCCCACAAGGCGTCATTGCACGAGGTTCCCAGACCAGCATGGATGTCTGAGTGATGGAAGCCGAGGTCACGGGCTTCTATTCCAGCTACGAGGGAGTCTGAGAAAGGAGCTGACTTCCTCAGCTTTTATAGTGAAGGACAGGGACTCATAAAAATCTGCAGGTAGAGAATTATCCGAATGGAAGGAAGGATCTCAAACCTCCCATGTTTGTGAGGGGGAGAGTCACCCTAAAGCACATCTCACATGCTCTACGAGTAAATTTACTCACACGGGCAGCCACATCCCCTGGGCACTGGGCCGCCCCAGCAGTTGCAAAACACACCATTGCTCTAAAGCAGTCCCAGCAAGCCCCTTTCTGTCTGCCCCTACTCAGTCGTGGAGGGGGTCCATGTGGCATTTGCTGGAAGCTTCTGAGTATTGTGGGAAGCAGCTTTCTTTCCTGCTTGACCTATCCCCGCTGGCTTGGGCCACTGCAACATGAGGACAGGATACTGGGAGCTCTGGAGCCACGGACAGCCCAACAGAAGGCCAGGCCAGGGCTTCTGGACAACCCAGCTTCGCTCCCCTCCACGCTTGCGGATTGAAGCTGTTATTTGGGCATTCTGCCGGACTGAAGGAGCAAATTGTGTGGTTTGGCCATAGAGGACAATGGGATGGACCTATACCCTCTGCAGCACCAGCCCAGCACGCCAGAACTCATTCCATGATCAGTTACCCCTTTCGTTGTCCTCCCTTCTGTCTCACACAGGGAAGCCGACTGTGTGTCCACAGCCATCACCTGCAAGGTCTCCTTCTTGTTAACCTGCCTCGTTTCCCCTGGCCAGCAGCCTCCCCCCACCCGGGGCCGACCTGAGCCACGTGACTCTCCCCTACTCCCATAAGGCCCAACGGAGCTGAGAGAACCCTGTTCATGCCCACGTGACAGGCTCCTACCATGACCTGACAGAGACAACAGGCCAAACATATTCGCCAGGAGTAAGATGAATAACTGAAGACTTCATTTTCTACTCAACATGGAACACGGTTCCTAAACTCCGGTGTGAGCCATGCTGAAAACCCACCCCCCAGCACCTTCCCAGGGAACAAGCCATGCAAATTACTTCTAACTCAGCTTTCAAAACATCATCAAAAGTCTCTGCACAGATTTCCGCAAACCCCTGATGCTTCACAATCAAATTGTCCCACGGGCTACACTAGTTCCTCTTATTTGATCATGTGTGTTGGGAGGTGAACACACTCTAGAATCAGCAATTCTATCCCAGGGGCTGAGCCAGGCACACGGTCGGCACCCAGTCCCGGGCTGGGCTGCACTGTGCTGACCAGGGTCCTCCAAAGTTCATGATCGGCACAGCTCACTACTCAGAGCTGTAACCCTGGGATGCCTGGGTGGGGTCCACTGGCCTAGCTGGGAATCCTATCAGGTCAAAACTCCTGTGCTGGGTATATAGTTAACCCTGGCAGGCTGAGCCCTCATCAGGTGGGTGTGGACCATGGTCCCTCTGCTGGCAGCAGGAACCCGATGTCACAGGGCTCCCTGTTTACACTGTCCACCAGGTTCTTGCGAGCACATCTTGTTGAACTGGGCTGTGGCTTTCTGATCGTGGCCATTTGACAGCATCTTCACACCGGCTTCTATGGGTGGTTGAGGCAAGCTTATAGGAAGTGGGTATCGGCTTGCCTGGACACGCTGAAGCTTTCAGGTTAGAGTGTATCAGGAGTGCCATTTGGTCATGAGTAGCAGCCAAATAAAGGACCTCAAGGGCCCCACCCTCAGTATAGGACAAGACATTCTCCAGGAAGGAAAGGGGGAAACTCATCTGCTAAGCACCTGCTACATGCCACATGCTAATTTTCAGAGGTGACTTTTATTCTTCCCATTGTATGTTTGAAAAAGTTGAGGCTCACAGGCATTACACGCAGACTCTGACATATAAAATGGTGCCAGGTCACAAATGACAATGACCCCACATATGAAACCAGTCTCTCCTGGGTTCAGCTCAAAACATTCAGAACTTGACCAGCGACTGCCATCTTCCCTGTGCTGTGCCCACACGTCCAACTCCATGCCAAGCAAAACTAAATACATTCCCTGGACTAGTCCTAGAAGATGCCCTACACTTCCTGTGAACCCTCTTCCAGCTTCTCTGTTGCCAAAAACCTCCAATGAAAGTACATCTAAGCCTTCCCTTTTTCTACTACGTAGTCCTTTGCCAGTGCTGGAGTCTCTCCCAAACACACCTAATGGTCGCTCACACCTTTGCTAGAGCAAGTTCTGGGTAGTCTCTCTGAGTTCCCATCTGAACATTCTTCATTCCCATGCCTGCTTATCTAGAGTATGTGCTGGCAGAGGGAGTGGGGGACTTTCTAGGTTTGGCACCAAAGTCCTGTGCCTCTAATAACGGAGTCCTACCAAATCAGCATGCCTGGTCACCCTACATCGGGCTGGCCTTGAACTCAGGACGGGTTGTCTGTAAAGTCCATGCACTTTCTACAGAGCATGATGGTTCCATCCCTTGAACAAAATCCAGCAGACTAGCCAGATTGGCCAGAGCACCGGATCTGGAAGGAAAGAGAACCATGAACAACTAGCAAAGGCAGTATCCATGGTGAGGGTGAGTGAGACGCACAGGGACCAGAGGTGCTGGACGGTATCCCAGGAGGACCCCGTCCATGGCACCCCTCCCAACAGGATGCTTGGTCTTTAGAGAGAATTCACTTCCCCTTGCCTTCTGGCTGGCCTGGCAACTTATGCTCCTTCTAGGACTGTCGGCTTCAGTGTCACCCTCCTGCCCTGAGTGATGGCACAGAGGCTACATGGGAGCCCCGTGAAGGAGACCCTAGGGGGTCAAAGTCTATTCCATTCCCCTTCCCTTCTCGCTCTCCAGGAATAAAGGACACTTCTTCCACCCCCCGTGCAGGTGGACACGCAGGCAAGATCGTGAGGCCCTTGGGTTTAGTCCAGAGATGTGAACCATTTACAGGTCTTGTCCTGAGAACTGGGTCACTGTCATCTATGCAAGTGAGGACCGTCCATTAGGGACACGAAGCCGCCAGACAGAAGAACCAGGTCCCTGTGGGGGGTCATGATGGCGTCTCTGCAGCACGGAACCACACAGGACCCCCTACGTCCCCTGGTTGGCAGGAGAGAGAAATGTTACCGTCCTGCCCCCTTCCCCTCACCACATGCTCGGTTCTCATGGACATGGTCGTGGAGCCTGAGCCCTGAATGTTGGTGTGAGCCGCCGACCGAGGCCTTGCACGGATGTGGCCGTTCAGTCCTGACTCTAGCTCTAAGGCGTTCGATTATTCCTGCTTTGCTGAGAAGAATGAAACCATTTGTGTAAATGTTCAGTCACACAGCTGGACACTAACTGGTCTTGAATCTGCATCTTCCAAACACAATTATCTTGATCCTTGCTGACCTCACGGGAACAACTCTTGGTGTACTGATAGAAATGTTTACAGCACATTTGAGAGGTGACAGGGGTGTTAGAGAATTCAATAGAACCCCCTTGACTAATGTGACTACACGGACTCCCCCAGAGGGAAGAAACTGAAACAGGAGCCTCACCAACCTCTTGGGAGCACACCCAAAAAATAATACAGGATGTGTGGATGTGACTTTCCACCCAAGACTCAAGACGTTTGTCCACAAAGAGCACTGGGCGCACTAGACCTGGGTGCTGAGCAAAAGTGTCTCTGCAGGATTGAAACCCACATCTGTCTGCACTGCTGTCATCCCTGTGCAGGGAAACATCGTTATTCAGAGCAAACCTGAACACACTGGGCTTGATTCCAATACTGTATTTATTATGCTCCACTGTGACACCAAGCCTCACTTACCCCTTCCTAACATTTTAAGTAAAATATTTCTAATTTGGAGCATTTTGCAAAATCTTCTCAGTCTGTTGGTTATAAACCCTTCAGAATGTTTCACGACTGGATTTGGGCGTCTGTTTAATGGCAATTCTCCTTGAGGCACAGACCTACTTTTGAAAAGGAGGGTTCTGAGTCTATTGCACTTGAAAACTTCCTATTGTTTTTAACTTCTGGGAAGCTGTTTCTGTGTGTACAGTTTTCTGTAGTGTGCACGATAAGGGAGGTAGAGAACACATGCAAATACCATCGCACAATTTGTAGTATTTGCTGGCCTAACCCATGACACTGAGTTGACTTAGCTCAAGTAAGGACTTGAATCAGTTTCCCATCGTCCTGTCTCAGGGCAGCAATGAAATTTAAACCACAAAACAGGGAAACCAGTATTCTCCTTACTGGTTTTTTTTTTTGTTTGTTTGTTTTTTTTTTACTAGGAGTGGAGACGTTGAAGACCTAGAGCCCGTGATCAGAGTTCTTCCAAAACACGCGGTCGAGTGGCGGGACCCTCACTGTTGAAAGGACACCGTTGGCAGCAGCATGAGTCCTACTGCAGCCAGTGGATTCCCGCTCATCCCGCCTTCAGAACTGGGGCTGCTCAGACGCACATCCCTCCCCTTTGAGAAAATAACGAATCCAGTTTTTGACTCAGTCAATACGTTGGAGAGGAGCCAGAAACTCCACCTGACTGGGGCACAACCATGGGGGAGTCCCAGGAGACCCCTGCAATGGGACTATGACCTCAACACCACCTCACAGTGACTGTCACAGCTCAGGAGAGACAGGATCAGAGATGATGGCTCAGCCCACAGAAAGTTCCATCACGATGCTCCCCTCTTTCCAGCAAAGGACAAAGAGCCTCAAGCCTGAGATCTGAGCCTCTTTCTTTGGTCCTCCCCCTTCATACTAGCTTTGGTATTTATGTCTATGCAGATGGACCAGGCAGGGGTTCATCCCTTTGGGACCCAAACACCAGCCAGACTGCATCATGAATCCACAGTCCGCTTCAGGGAAACAGGATACAGAAAGGTCACAGCAGCCGCTCCACCTGCTGCAAGGTCATCTACTAGTTCCTGCAGGACCCCCCTGGTCCCTGAGGCTGCAGGCACAGAGTGACAAGTGGAAGGCTGGACTCCACAGCCCAGGCAAAGTCCATGGTGCATCCCAACCCCGTACCTGGGATCTCAGAACCTAAGCAGAGGGAGGACAGCGCCCCACGAGGATTAGAGAACACCACTGCGGATGCAGCCATGGCGTGGTTCTGAAACCAGCTTGGAAATGGAAGATTCCAGAGATGGTATGCTCCTCGATTCCTTACTTTCTCCATAGTGTTCCCAAAATGACCTTCTTTTGGGATCTTCACAATGGCCCTTAGACAAGCTTCTAGTATCCGTCTTAAGGGGTAAACAGAGGCTCAGAAAGGCTCTTTTCTCTGGGGCAGCAAAGCCAGTCCACTGTATGCAGTGAGGGGCCTGGACCCATATTTAGGGTGTGCACAGTTCTACTCCCTTACCCAAGAGATATGCAGTGCTGATGCATAGGGGCACATGTCCCTCAACGTTCACAGGGACACTTTCAACTACAGCCAAATCATGGAAAGAGCCTAAATGTCCATCAACTGATGAATGGATGGATCAAGAAGATGTGGTTCATCTATACAATGTAATACTACATGGCAATGAGAGAATGAAATCTGGCCATTCGTAGCAATGTGGATGGACCTCGAGGGTGTCATGATAAGTGAAATAAGTTAGGCTGAGAAGGACAGATGCCATATGTTTACACTCATAAGTCTAACAGGAGAAACTCAATAGAGGACCATGAGAGAGGAAGCGGGGAAAGAGGGAGGGAGGCAAATCATGAGACACTCTTGAATACTGAAAACAAACTGAGGGCTGAAGGGGGAAGAGGAGAGGGGGAAAAGGGTGATGGGCATGGAGGAGGGCACTTGTGGGGAAGAGCGCTGGGTGTTTTATGGGAACCAACTTGACAATAAACTAGAAAAAAAGTTCCCTCAGACACTGGAGGAAGACCCGGTATCTCCTCTACCCACCACCAGCGGCCCCCACCCCCCGTGACCTCAGGGCACCCCTACCAGCATTTCTCTTCTCACCTGAGGTCTCTGAGGGTCAGAGGGAGCCTGCTTGGCTTCAGGACGAGGTCCACCTCCCTGGGAGGCCATCTGCCACACCAGCAGGACTGCCAGCCGCCCAGTGGAGGGGACAGAACCTCGTGGCACCTTTAGTGTCTGAACATCTGTGCCAGAAAGGAGAAACCACAGGGATAGAAGCAGGCACAGGCACGCGCTCAGGTGGTCACAGCACAAAGTTATGCTTCTAGAATGCAGCTTCTGTTCTGAGCCTCCATTCCATCTCAGTAAAGTCGGGTGGCCTTGGGCAAGTTCCCTCCTCCAAGACTGTCTCGTTCTCTGATTCGGGGATAACAGTACCCACACATGTGGTCAACTGGATCCCAGAAACCTGTATGTGCCAAGTATTAGCCAGACTGCATACTGGTGTCTACGATCAGGCATTGCTATTGTGGGTTCTCCCCTGCTCTCTCAGATCTGTGGGAGTTTCAGGAAGTAGGTATAAAACCTTGGCTCTGTGGGTGTCGCCTGGCCACGAGGCTATGCTGATAGCCTGTAGGGGCCCCATCCTGGGGAGGCCGTGGGGGCTCCCTCCCAGGGACGTCATGCGGGCAGCCGCCAGGGGCTTCTAAAATTAGATACATTTAATCCCAACTCATTTCCTGAGCCACATGTGGTAAGTGGCTGCCATATTGGAAAGTGTGGACAGAGACCAGTTCCTTGGTCCCAGAAGGTTCTCTTTATTACAGCCCTGATCTGTGTTCTTCTCATTCTTTTCTGAAAGCCCCTGCCGCCCAGCTACTACCCCATCTATTACTGAGCTCACAGGGATTTATGCGACTGCCCACATACCACCGTGGCTGTGGGGAACTCCACTGGGATATTCGAGGATCAAAGACAAATTAGGAAAAAATTGCCTTTGATAAAGTTCAAACTTTTTCCTTAATGCATTATTTCTTTTGTAAGAAAAATGTTTTTAATTCTAGTTATTTAACAGTAAAATATTGGTATAATAAAATTCAGAGATTCATCACTTACATGCAATACCCAGGGCTCCACACAACAGGCACCTCCTTCCTGTCACGGGATCCATGTAGTCCACCCCCCATCTCCCTCCATCAATCCGCAGTTTGTTCTCTATGCTGAAGAATCTCTCGTGGTTTGTTTCCCCCTCTTCCCATATGTTCTTCTGTTTTGTTTCTTGAATTTCACATGAGTCAAGTCATATGGTGTTTGTCTGTGGTTGACTTACTTTGCTTAGCATTATAGATCCCAGCTCCATCCACATTGTTGCCATGGGCAAGAGTTCATTCTTTCTGATGGCTGAGTAAATTATTTTGAAAAACATCCACAGTCTTTTATACAAAGAATATATAATTTAGTTTAAGGTATTTATGATGTTCTGTTCATTCATAGAGTTGCTATTTTCTAGGCCTACAAGATGCATCAGGTAACAGTTAAAATGAAGATTAATTGAAATATTTTCATAGGTCAAGAAAAAAAGACTACATGTTAAAATTTGTAACTTTATTCTATTATTCTTAGAAATCATTGCTTTGGGTACAGTGCATTACTATCTTTATTAACTCTTAAAGTCTTTTAGGTGCTTCCTAACATGGACTGAACAGCAGAGGTAGAAGGAAAGAAAATAGGATACAAGTATAAAAGTTTGCAGAGACCTTGATTTTTAAAAAAGTGTGTCTTTTCTATTTAACAACAACAACATAAAAGCCCACCCCTCCAGAGAACCGTTCTCCACCTGCCATGTGCCAGCAGGCTGACAGATTTCATAAATGGGCTCCACGGCCATTGGGCTTTGTCAATGAGAAGCCTTGGCTGGAAGAGGAGGAAAGGAGAGTCTGGATTGTTCTTTCTCTGCCAAGGTCCCTCGGCTGGCCATGTCCCCCAGAGCTCACTGCTCCCCTCCCTCACGTCCCCCTGGCGAAACTGCCCTTCTCGGCCATGCTTGCCGCAGTCCCAGTGCACTGGGCCTCTCCCCCCAGACGACCACCACAAACCCCTGCCCACACCCCATCTCCTGAACAGAGACAGGTGCAGGGCCTTATTTCCATGGAGGTATGGACAGGACCCACTTCACAAGCCTACCAGAGCACGCCTAGCTACAACTCACCCCATTCAGGCCAGGGACAAATTAGTGTCCACAGCAGGCAAGGAGGGCCTCTGCAGACCACGGGCCTGAAGGACAGAGCAGCCGGAGCACCAGAGCAGAGAGCACGTAGCGCGCACCATGCACGCTCCCTGAAGTGAGGCCCTGGGCACCACATGAACTCGTCTATAAAAGGCTGTTACTTTCAGGATCAAGAAACCACTGACTTTTCTAATGGAGACGTAAACAAAATGAGAAGATAGAGGAATTTATCCCAAATGGAGAAACAAGAGAAGGCCACAGCCAGATATCTAAAGCAAGACAGATACAAGAAAATGCCTGATGGAGAATTTATTTTTTTATTTTTTTAACTATCAGTTTTATTTTATTTTTTTATAATAGTTTATTGTCAAATTGGTTTCCATATAACACCCAGTGCTTCTCCCCACAAGTGCCCTCCTCCATGACCATCACCCCCTCCCTCCCTCCTCCTCCCCTTTC
Organism: Helogale parvula; assembly: GCA_004023845.1. NCBI lineage: Eukaryota > Metazoa > Chordata > Mammalia > Carnivora > Herpestidae > Helogale > Helogale parvula. The sequence goes on along the minus strand of PJEM01004600.1, from coordinate 36,114 downwards.
AGTCCATGGTTAGTTTTCAGTATTCAGTAGTCTCCCTTGATCTGTGTAGCTCACTCTTCCCCACTCTTTCCCCCTTCCACAAAACAAAAGAAAAAAAATCATATGATCCTGTCAATAGATGCTGAAAAAGCATTTGGCAAAATACAACATCTCTTGTTAATAAAAACCCTCGAGAAAGTTGGGATAGAAAGAACTTACTTAAACATCATAAAAGCCATTTACAAAAAGCCCACAGCCAATGTTATCCTCAATGAGGAAAAACTGAGAGCTTTCCCCCCTGAAATCAGGGACATGACAGGGATGTCCACTCTCACCACTGTTGTTGAACATAGTGCTGGAAGTCCTAGCATCAGCAGACTACAAAAGGAAATAAAAGGCATCAGAATCGGCAAAGAAGTCAAACTTTCCCTTTTCGCAGACGACATGATACTCTTCATGGAAAACCTGATCGACTCCACCAGAAGCCTTCTAGAACTGATCAATGAATTCAGTAATGTTGGAGGGTACAAAGTCAATGTACAGAAATCATTTGCATTCTTATACACAAAAAATGAAGCAACAGAAAGAGAAATCAAGACACGTATCCCATTCACAATTGCACAAAAGACCATAAAATACCTAGGAATAAACCTAACCAAAGATGTAAAAGACCTGTATGCTGAAAACTATAGAAGACTTATGAAGGAAATTGAAGAAGAGAAAAATGGAAAAACATTCCGTGCTCATGGATCGGAAGAATAAACATTGTTAAAGTGTCATTATTACCCAAAGCGATTTACACATTCAATGCAATCCCCAAAGTTGCACCAGCATTCTTCTCAAAGCTAGAACAAACTATCTTAAAATTCATATGGAACCACAAAAGACCCTGAATAGCCAAAGTAATGTTGAAGAAGAAAACCAAAACGGGAGGCATCACAATCCCAGACTTTAGCCTCTACTACAAAGCTGTCATCATCAAGACAGTATGGTACTGACACAAAAACAGAAACATGGACCAATGGAATAGAATAGAGAACCCAGAACTGGACCCACAAGTATATGGCCAATTAATCCTTGACAAAGCAGGAAAGAGTGTCCAATGGAAAAAAGCCTCTTCAACAGGTGGTGTTGGGAGAGCTAGACAGCAACATGTAGAAAAATGAAATTAGACCACTTCCTGACACCATTCACAAAAATAAACTCAAAATGGATAAAGGATCTGAATGTGAGACAGGAAACCATAAAAACCCTTGAGGAAAAAGCAGGAAATAGCCTCCTAGACCTCAATCAAAGCAATTTCTTCCTCGGCACATCCCCAGAGGAAAGGGAATCAAGAACAAAAATAAACTACTGGGACCTCATCAAGATAAAAAAGCTTCTGCAAGGCAAAGGTAACAATCAAAAACACTAACAGGCAACCGACAGAATGGGAAAAGATAGTGGCAAATGGCATATCAGATAAAGGGCTAGTATCCAAAATATACAAGGAGCTCACTAAACTACATACACAAAAAATGAATGATCCAGTGAAGAAATGGGTAGAAGACCTGAATAGACACTTCTCCCAAGAGGACATCCAGATGGCCAACAGGCACATGAAACGATGCTCAGTGTCACTCATCATCAGGGAAATTCAAATCAAAACCACACTGAGATACCGCCTCACACCAGTCAGAGTGGCTAAAATGAACAAATCAAAAGACTATAGATGCTGGTGAGGGTGTGGAGAGACGGGCACCCTCCTACACTGTTGGTGGCAATGTAAACTGGTGCAGCCACTCTGGAAAAGTGTGGAGGCTCCTCAAAAACCTATCGATAGAATTCCTCTATGACTCAGCAATAGCACTACTAGGGATTTACCCAAGGGATACAGAAGTGCTGATGCATAGGAGCATATATTACCCCAATGTTCATTGCAGCACTTTCTACAATAGCCAAATCATGGAAAGAGCCTAAATGTCCATCACCTGATGAATGGATCAAGAAGATGTGGTGTATATATATACAATGGAGTACTATATGGCAATGAGGAAGAATGACATATGGCCATTTGTAGGAAAGTGGATTGACCTTGAGGGTGTCATGCTAAGCAAAATAAGTCAGGCAGAGAAGGATAGATACCATATGTTTGCATTCATAGGTCTAACAGGAGAGACCTGGCAGGGGACCATGGGGAGAGAATTTAAATCATAAATAAACTAAGCTTGAGAAATGAATGGAAGACTTCTATAAGACCCTTATTACAGAGATAAAAGACGTTTAAAAGAACCAAATGAAGAGTGCAATAAATGAGATTGGAAAAATGCTTGATCAATGAGCACGAGGCAGGAAGTAACAGAGGAATGAGTTAGTAGTGATCTAGAGGACAAGGTCCTGGAAAGCAATGAAGAAAACAGAGAAAGAATTAAACACAAGAATAGACTTCGTGAACTCAGGGACTCCATCAAACATAGTAACATTCATATTACAGGAGCCCCAGAAGGAGGAGAGAGAGAAATGGGGGCAGAAGGTTCATCTGAGGACACAATAGCTGGAACTTCCCTAATCTGGGGAAGGAAACACACACCCAGATCCAGGAGGCAGAGAACTGCCATCAAAATAAAAAAACAGGCCAAACACCAAGACATCTAATTAAATTTGCAACATATAGTGATAAAACAAACCTAAACCCAGCAAGACAGAAGTCGTCATTTTCTTATAAGGGAAAACTGACAAGACTACCTGAAGGTTTCTCAACAGAAACTTGGAGACCAGAAGGGAATGGAATAATATGTTCATAGCGCTGAGTGGAATAAATCTGCACCAAGAATGCTCTGTCCAGTGAGGCTGGATTTTCAGTCATTGAGAAGAGAAGGAGATAAAGTTTCTCAAAAACTAGAAGAGTTTATAACCACTAAACCAGCCCTGCAAGAAATATTTAAGAGGACTTTTTGAGGAGAATGGACATAGCAAAAGTGGCAGTATAAAGACAAGAGACACAAAAACAGTAAAAGAAAAAAATATTGCTGAAAAATAATTCAAAAAACAGGATATCAAATATAAGATATATCCAAAATATGTGGAGAAAAGAATGGGTTCAAACTTGAATGACTATTAACTTAATATAGACTGTTGTTTATAGAAGAGGCAGGATACAAACCTAGTGGTTACCATAGATCAAAAACTACTAACATGCAAGGAATAAAAAATCCAAATATACTACCAAGGAATATCAGCAAAACGTGAAAATCTCCAGAAACAATCACAAAACAAAATGGCAATAAATACATAGCAGTAATTACTTCGAATGTAAACGGACTAAACACTTCAATCAAAAGACATAGGATGTCAGAATGGGGTTGCAAAAAGCAAACTCATCTATATGCTGCCCAGAAGGGACTCATTACAGACCTAAAGCCACCTGTACACTGAAAGTGAAGAGATGGAGAAATATTATGTAAATGGATGACAAAAGAAAGCCAGAGTAGCAATACTTATATCAGAAAATAGACTTTAAAACAAAGCCCATAACAAAAAGAAGGGCATGTATTGAAGGGGACAATCCAACAAGAAGATAGAAGAATTGTAAATGTCAAAGCACCCAACATGAGAGCATGCAAATATATAAAACAATTGATAACAAAGGAAATTATTGATAATACAATAATATTAAAGGACTTTAACACATCAGTGGACATATCATCTGAACAGAAAAAAATTGACATTTAGTGACATATATTCAGAACATCTCAACCTAAAGCAGAAACACACACATTATTTACAAGTATACAGGGGACACTCTCCAGAATAGATCACACGTTAGGCCACAAAACAGGCCTCAACAAACACAGAAGACTGAAGTCCTACCAGGCACCTTTTCTGACCATAGGTCTATGAAACCAGAAGTCAACTACAAGAAAAATATCTGAAAAGACCACAAACACATAGAAGTTAAACAACATGCTACTGAACATTGAAGGAGTCAGCCTGGAAATCCAAGAGCTTTTTGAAAAACATGAAAAATTCTTTGGATGCAGCACAAGCGGTCCTAAGAAAGAAGCACATAGCAACAGGCCTACCTCAAGAAGAAATCTTAAAAAAAAAAAAAAAAAAAACCCAAAAACCAAAAAACAAAAAAAACACAGAAATACCCCTAATCTTACACCGAGAAGAGCTAGAAAATGAAGCTGGAAGCCATCAAAAAGAAATAAGATTAGAACAGAAATAAATGATATGGAAACAAAAAATAGAACAGATTAATGAAACCAGGAGCTGATTCTTTAAAAAAAAAAAAAAAGGATAAACATCTAGCTAGACTCAGATTTTTTTTAAAAGGACTAAAATGAGGAATGATAGAGAACCAAACCACAGAAAGGATCACAGAATGATAAATTATATGCCAACAAATTGGACAGCCTAGGAGAAATGGATAAATTCCTTGAAACATATAACCTACCAAAATTGGGAAGAAATAGAAAATTTGAACAGTACACAGACCAGCAAGGAAACTGAACTAGCAACTTTAAAACAAACAAATTAAAAAAAAACCTCCCACACAAAAGTCCAGGGCCAGATAGTTTCACAGAGGAATTTGATCAAATACTAAAGAGTTAATACATATTCTTCTCAAACTATTTCAAAAAAATAGAAAAGGATGAAAAACTTCCAAATTCATTTTATGAGCCAGCATTACACAGATACCAAAACCACATAGAGACACCACTAATAATGAGAATAATGAGAGATACAGGCCAAAATCCCTGATGAACTAAACACAAAAATTCTCAATACTAGCAAACTGAATTCAACAATACATTTTTTTTAAAAAGCATTCATTGCGATCAAGTAGGACATATTCCCAGGGTGCAACGGTGATTGGATATTTGCAAAACAGGGTAGATCCTATCGATAAGAGAAAGGGAAAAAAAAAAGCACGATCATTTCAGTGGATGCAGAAAAAAAGCATTTAAGTACAACATCCATTCATGATAAAACCTTCAACAAAGTAGGTTCACAGGGAACATACCTCAACGTAATAAAGGCCTTCTAAAAACCCCACAGCTAATATCTTAAATGGGGGAAACGGACCTTTTCCTTTGCGTTCAGGAGCGCAAGAAGGAGGTCCACTCTCACCACTTTTATTCGATGTAGGAGTGGAAGTCCTCGCCACAGCAATCAGGCAACACAATGACAGGCATCATGCGAGGCAGCAAGGAAGAAGGGAAACTTGCACTATTGGCAGACATGATACTCGACATAGAAAACTCTAAAGGCTCCACCAAAAACCTGCCAGAACTGATCAATTTCATGAAGTCAGAGGGTACAAAAGCAATGTACAGAAAACTTGGGTTTCTGTAAACCAAAACTAAAGCAGCTGAAAGAGAAATTAAGGAATCGATCCCACTTAAAACTGCTCCCCAAACAGGAAAATATCTAGAGATAAACTCAACCTAAGAGGTGAAATCCCTGTAGCTGAAAGATATACAACACTGGTGAAAGAAATTGAAGAAGACACAAAGACATGGAAAGACATTCTATACTCATAGATTGGGAAAATATCATTAAAATGTGCATACTCCCCAAAGCAATTTACAGATTTAATGTAGTTTCTCTCAAAATAACAACAGCATTTTCTCACAGAGCTAGAACAATCCTAGAATTTGTATGGAACCACAAAGGACCCTTTACAGCCAAAGCAATCTCAATACAGAAAAAAGTATGGAAGTATCACAGTTTTGGACTTCAGGTTACATTACTGTGAGCTGCAGTCATCAAAACAATATGGTACCAGCACAGAAATAGACACACAGATCAATAAAACAGAATAGAAAATGCAGAAAGAAACCCACAACTGTATAGTCCATTAACCTTCAACCAAGGATGAAAGAACATCCAATTGGAAAAAGAAAGTGTCTTTAACAAATAAATGGTGCTGGGAAAACTGGACAATATGCAAAAGAATGAAATTGGACCACTGTCGTTTATAACACACACACGCGCACGCACACAATGGATTAAAGACCTAACTGTCAGACAGGAAACCACCAAAACCTAGAATACAGGCAGCAACCCTTCCTATTTTGGACCTAGCAGGTGTTTTCTACGTAGGTCTCCTGACATGAGACATGATCAAAAATAAACTTTTAGAACTGCATCCAAATAAAAGCTTCTGCACAGCAGAGGAAGCGACAAAACTAAAAGATGACCTAAATGATAGAAGGTATTTGCAAAAGACCTCTCTAATAAAGACGACCCAAATATATATATAGAACTTACAAAACATTGAAAAATAATCCAATTAAAAATGGGAAGACACTTTTCTAATTTCTTACAGATGGCAAATTTATGAAAAGATTCTCAACATCAATCATCAAGGATATGAAAACAAAACCACAATGAGATACGACTTTAGAACTGTCAGAAGGGCTAAAATCCAAAGCACAAGAAGCAACAGGCATTGGAGAGGATGTGGAGAAAGGGGAGCCCTCTTGCACTGCTGGTGGGAATGCAAACTGGTGCAGCCGCTCTGGAAAACAGTACGGAGGTCCCTCAGTTAAAAACAGAACTACCCTATGATCCAAGAAGAGCACTACTGGGTGTTTACTGGAAGAGTATGAAAATACTGATTACAGAGATACAGGTGCACCCTTATGTTTGCAGCAGCACAAGAGAGCCCAATTACGGAAGCAGCCTGGTGCCATCGATAGACAAATGGACAAGCAAGATGTGGTGTATCTAGTGTACACAATAGAGTGTCACTCAGCTATAAAAGAAATGAAATTCTGCCATTTGCAATGACACGGATGGAGTTAGAGAGCATAATGCCAAATAAAATCAGAGAAAGAAATACATTCATGTGGAATTTAACAAAACAAATGAGCTAAGGAAAAAAAAACCAGGGGCAAACCAAGAAACACTATTATACAGAACTGATGGTCACCAGCACGGCGGGGGAGGGGGGATGGGGATTAAGGTGACTCCTTGTCATGATGAGCACGGGGTGATATACAGAAGTGTTGAATCCATATACGGTGCACCTGAAACTAACTATACCATATGTTAACTGGAACTTTTAAGAGGTTGATATAAAAATAACTAAGAAATAATAAAAGGACCATGGCAGGGGTGAGAGTGAGGACTAAAGAAAAGTCTCAATATATCTAAATGCCACTTCACAGCTACATGTTAAACATATGTCACCTTTAGGTGACTTTTGAGGCTGGGGATTCCCAAGCATGGGACGTTGGCCCTACCCCTTGAGGGAGACACACACAGGTCACCTCCCTCCCAAATAGGAACCTTGTCCCAACAGCCCAGGCTAAAATCACAGACTTTAAAAATGGAAAGAAATGGCTTTTTACCAAAAGTTAGGACATGTTCAATATAGATTTAAACACTGGACAACCATTTACCTATTTCTCAGATGATCAGAAAGCCATTGTTCAAATGTTACATTCGACCATGATCCTGTTAAACTTACAAGTTTCATTGAGTACAAAGACACTGCTTTCTTCAGGAAAGGCTCCGTTTATGTCTCATACCCCACAAATATCAATCTCACTGTCACGTGCACACTTTGGCTCATAGCCCCAGGAGTTGCCCCCAGTAACTTTCTCCTTGGCAGCTAGAAAGACAAGAGGCAGCGCCAAGGTTTAAATTCACGATATCTCAGCAAACCAGCCAACTCTCATACAAATACATGATGTCAAAGTCCATAGTCCTAAGGAATCAAGAACAAACACCTCCACAAAGACTGATGCTCTTCACACACATGAGAAGCACAGTTTTATGAAGGAGGATTCTCTGCACATCAAAGTGAGTTCTCAGGGAGAGGGAGCTGTGAATACAGAGTGAAGTGCAAGAGACGACTTCCTGAGCAGGTGTCATCAATGTCAAGAGAAGGGACCCAGCCACTCTGGGTAACGAGAAGCATCCATTCCTCTCCCAGATTCTTGGGATTCGGATTTAAGCTTCAGCACCTACAGTTTGATCCATTCTGTTAGCCAGGATCCTTGTTTCTATTCATTCTTCTGAGACCTGGGAGCATGTAGCTTGGTCCCCAAAGCATTCCTAGGAACATCTTCCTCCGTTTCTACAGGCTGGTGTTGTCTGATGCTTCTAGCAAGAGCATTTAAGTTACACTATCCACCATCACGGCCAGAGAGCTCATCAAGTTGGCCAACTCCTGCGCCAACCTCAAGAGGGTCTGCCTTCAGGGAAGTACCACATAGGGGTCCCAAAAGCACGGGATTTTGTAGGACGGCCCAACAAGATCCTGAAGCAGTTAATTTGGGAGGACCCACCCACAGGATAGGAGTCCAAATTCCTCCCCCTCCCCTCCCAAAGCAACTCTTCCTCCTGCCTGATGAAGTTCATGCTCACTGAGCACTTTCCCTTTGCCAAACCAGGGTGTTAAGCATGTTGATTATCGGATCTAGCCACCAAGTCAGTCACCTGAAGCAGGTACTATTATCTCCCTTTATAAGAATAACAGTGAAACTTGTAGGTCAAGTCACTCGCTCAGGGTCCCAAGCAAACGAGTGGGTTTTCCACCTGCAAACCCAGGTCAGTCTGAAATCAGAATTCCAATTTCAGCAAGGCCTCCAAGTTGTTTTATTCGTTATGTTAGACTTCCTGCACCCTTCATCATTCCCCACCTTTGTGACTTGGAGAAAATCAGATTTATCCAAGAAGTCAGAGAATCTGGTCAAGGGCCGGCCCATCTCTGGAGGTCCAAGATGCTGAAAGGACACAGGGCATTTCCACATCGAAAAATCCTCAAGATTCGACACAACTCACGTCCATTCAAAGCATCATTTGTTAGGATTTACAATTGCCAGGTCTTCCCCAAGCACTGGGGACACAAACATAGAAGCCAAAATGTCTGCCTTCATGAAGCCCAGGGAAGCCTACTAGAGAACCAGGGGGCCTGTTGGAAGAGCTTCAGCTTGAGAGACCTACTGAGGCAGGAGCAGTGGACAGGCCTTAAGCAACAGGGAGGGAATTATAGAGAAGTCAAAATCAAGGGTGTTTGTGAACAGGTAGACATGCTATCCATGTACCTACAACACACTGGATGTGGCCTGTGTACCCCAGAGCATCATGACATTAACCCCACAGCAGCCCTATGACGAGGGCCCTCATTGTCTCCATTTGGCGGATGGAGGTTTCAGCCTAGCGAAGGGTCAGTAACTCCTATCATGCAGCCAGCATGAGGGATGGACACCTCAGATTCCACCATGGGCAGGGTGAGTCCAGAGCACTGGAGTTGAACTATCAGCATAAAGCAGGCCTGGGAGACTCCAGAGCAATGAGGAAATTGCCTGTCACTCTGAGGCTCTGAAATGAGGCAGCAGAGAAGACAAACTGCAGGGGGCTTGGATCACATGCTAGAAGTCAGGACAGGTCGATGTGGGTAACAGAGTCTGTCCTAATCCTTGGCCAGAACAAAGCCACATGAAAGCAAGCATATCTTACTTCTGTGACCTTATTCTGCTTTTCCCCTAGTGAATCACCAAGGGGAGAGGGAACAGAGGTCAAAAGATCTGTTAGAAAACCTTCCCATCGTCGAGGAACTAAGAGTGAAGAATGGCTAAGAGGACAGAAGCTGAAGAACAGCTTTCTGGGGCCAGTTGGGTGTGGGGCTCCCTGGAAAGCTGCCAGATTTTCAGTCTGGGAGCCTAGAACACTGGTGGCCAATACGGAACATCCTGGAAGTAGAGTTCTGTGAAGGAGGGAAAAAAGCTCCATCCCTACCAGGCGACTATGTTTGAGAGAACCAGGAACACGAGGCCTGAAATGTAGACACGGATCCAGGAGAAGAATCTCCTCACCCTCAGGTCAGTCATCCAGCTCCACGTCCTGTATGACTCCCGTGCAGAGCACCCCAGCCTGCAAGGGGCTCTCCTGTCCCTGGTTCTGGACCTGGACTCACATGTGGCTCCTCCAGATCATGGTGCCTCTCCCCTGCATGAGTCACACTATGGCTTCATCAAGACTGGGGACCCTGGACCACGCCCCTAGGTGGATATTATTGCATCACACAGCGCCCCCCCCCACCTTTGTCCTCCTAGTGAGTGGGTCTGACAGTCTCTAGCTCACCAGGGACAGAGCAGAAAATGAATGGAAATAGGGCAGAGAATTTACCCTCAGATTTACTTGTGCCCCAGATGCCAGGTTTGGCATCTTCCATTTACCTCCAGGCAAGACCACAGCACTGCCAGGTTGCCCTTTCCCAGGCTGTGCCACCCCCCAGGCACTGGTGCCTTCACCTTGCCCACTGGCTACTCCTGCCGTGACAACAGGCAAAGTCAACTGTTTGTCATCAGAGCAGGTAGAATTAGAGCTTCGCTACCACTTGGATTAAGACCATTTCCACTGTACATTTGCCTCAGCACCAACTCACTCATGGGAAGTCTGGAGCCTGCCGAGGTGTGCAGATGCTCTTCCCAGAAAGGGGTGGCAGTTACCGTGGACAATGTGGGCTCAGCACTGTTCCCACAGTCTCCCTCAATCTTCGTTAATCTGCAAGGGAGACACCCCGGCCCTTCCGTTAGAGCAGCAAATCCTTAAGATGTTTAAGAGTCCATCTATGGGGAACGTGCCGAGACCATGACTCATAGAAGTGTTTGTCACTCTAAAAGTAAAAACATGGTGGCAAGAAGGTGGGAGGTGGTCCAGGTGTGGATGGGAAGGAGGAAGCAGTGGTGACACCTGCACCTTCTGGAACTCAAGTCCCGGCCTGCAGGGACAAACAGGATTCCAGTTCCAGATTGCAGGGGAAGCAGCTGGGAGACCGTCTTCTATCGACCTTTAGATGCTGGCAGAGGCGGCGGCCCAGGGATGGGAAAAATTCTCCTCTTTCGCAGCTGAGTAAACGTCCTCTATAGCGGGGAGGGGAAGAAATAGGCTTATAATGTGGTTATAACATCCTTCGAGGAAAATGCAGTATAAAGTCTTCAAAGCCTAAGAGCAGACACAGGACGCTTCAGGAGTGTGGCTAAGAGGGCGGGTGGAATAAGACTTCGGAATTCCATCACTGACCTCTCTGAACAATTAGTCTCCAAGGGCGATTGTTCTAATATGTATTGCTCAGACCCATAAAACTCCAAAGGAGTGTTTGTGGAAGCTGATAAAAGGATTCTTCACTCCCATTTCCACTGCACATGAAATACTGCTACATAACCGGAAGTCCAATAACGACCCTGGGGGAAATTCCCCACCACTGCCCTTTCCATCCTGATGCCACAGAATTTAGAATCCTGGAAACAGTTGTAATGTCTATGCACCCATCATCAGAGCACCTCAATACATTAAGCAAATGTTAACAGACATTAAGGGAGAAATTGACAGTAATATAGTAGGAGGGAGGTTAACATCTCACATGAATGGATACATTTTGGGCAGAAAATCAGTAAGATGGTCTTTGAACAGCACTTTAGATGAAGAATCCTGAACACATACATACAGAACATTCCATCCAAAAGCAGAAGACACCTTATCAAACGCACATGGAACATTCTCCAGGATATACCACATTGGGCCACGAAACAAGTCTCAATTTTAGGACAACTGAAATCCTATCAAGCATCTTTTCCCATCACAGTGTCAAAAAACAAGAAATTACAAGAACATTGGAAAATAACACCAACATGGAGTCTAAGTGTGCTATGTAAACAATGGGTGGGAGAAATCAAGAAATGCATAAAAATTAAATACGAAAAATATAAGACTGAAAACATGATGGTCCAAAATCTGATCCAGTGGAAGCTGTTCTAAGAGGAACACAGAGAGGCCTATCTCAAGAAACAAAAAATCTCAAGGAATTGAATGTTAAAATTAAGCTGGGTGTGGGGTTGGGGGGAGAAGCACAAAGCTCATAGAAGGAAATAAATACCAGAGCAGAAAAATAGGACTAAAGAAATGATCAAGAATCCAAGAGCTGGTTCTTTAGAAAATGAATAAAAATTTAACCGCTCATTAAAGAGGACCAAAATAAAATCATTAGAGAACAGACATCATAAAAGTATAAAGAAGAGATTATAACAATTTATACAACTAATTGGACAACCTAGAAGGAATGGAGGAATTCCTAGCAACAGACCTTCCTAAACTGAGTCAGGAAGAAATAGGAAATCTGAACAGACCATTTTTACAAGTAACAAGGTTCCACCAGTATGTAAAACCTCCCAACAAGATACAGGACCAAATGGATTCACAAATGAATTCTACCCAATATGAAGAAAGATCTAATGCCTATTCCAAGTAATTTAAGAAGAAAGAAGACTTCTGAATACATTCTTGGAGGCCAGCATTTCCCTGATACCAAAACCAAAGATACTACGTAACAGACGCACAGGTCAACGTTCCTCATGAACATAGAAGCAAAAACTCAAGCAAAGGTGAATCAACTGCATTCAGCATTAGAGGAATCATTATGACCAAGGAGGTTTTATTCCAGGACGCAAGCATGGTTCAGGATTTGCACATCAGCACAATACCAGTTACAGTGATGGATAAAAATAATGACCAGCATATGCAGAAAAGGCACTAGAGAAAATTCAACATCTATTCATGATAAACTCTCAATATTTGTCTGAGGGGGGGAACATCTCAACACAATGTGACAAACCCACAGTTAATATCATACACATTGGAAAAAAAGCTTTTCCTCCAAGATCAGGAAAAGGTCAATGATGTCCACTCTTCCCACTTTCATTCAACATAATACTGGAAGTCCTAACCACAGCAACTGGACGAGACATAAATGGCATCCCAGTTGGTAAGTAGGCTGAACACTCAGAACAAGATATTGTCTAGAGAAAACACTAAGAATTCCACCAGAAACTATTGGAAGTAATAGAGGATTTCATTAAATTTGAAAGCTACAAAAATACAGAAATCAGTTGTGTGTCTATATGCAAATATACTAGATTAAATCCCTTTACAATTGACTAAAAAGAATGAAATAGTTGGGAAGGAGCATAACCTCCATGGAGGAAAAAGGCCCGTGCACTGAAAACTAGAAAACATTGAAGAAATTGAAAATGACACTAATAAAAAGATGTTCCATGCACACGGGCTGGAAACCTGAAATGTTCATAATCCTCAAAGTATCCCTTTCCAAATAAGGACAGACTTTTCCACAATTAGGACATGAAAATATGAAACCACAGAAGATAGCAAATAGTCAAAGTAGTCTTAAGAAGAACAAAGCTGGACTTGTCACAATCCCAGATTGAGATGCACTACACAAAGGGGTCGTAATGAAACCATATGGTGGTGTGGGCGGTGGGAATAAAAACAGATGCTTAGACAAAGGGTACAGAGCAGAGAATCTAGAAAATGCAGACAGGAGGCAAGAATATCCGATGGGAAAAAGGCAGTCCCTTCGATAAATAGTGCTGGGAAAACAGGACAGCTACACATGGAACTGGACCACATCTTATGTCCACACACAAAAATGGACTCAAGGTGGAATAGCTAAATCCATCAAGCTCCTAGGAAACAGGAAGTGCTCTGACATGAGCCTAAGCAATGGTTTTCTAGACATTTCTCCTCAGACAAGAGGAACAAAAGGCAAATATAAACTGTTGAGATGACACCAAGTTTTTGCACAAAGGAAATCATCGACAAGACAACCTGAATAGGAGAAGAGATTTGCAAATGACATCGCTGTTAAAAGGTCAATACCCAAACTATATGGAGAACTTCTACAACATCAGAAATTATCCTGTTAGAAAATGGGCAGAGAATACGAATGGACATATCTTTAAAGATGTCATAGAGATGGCCAGACATCTATATGAAAAAGCACATACCATGTCAGATCAGGGAAATGCATATAAAAGCCATAATGAGAGATCCCTTTACACCACCAATGGCAAGGATCAAAAAGAACAAGGTGTGGTGAGGATATGGAGAAAAAGAAATTCTTGAGCACATTTGGTAGGAAGGTAAATTGGTTTAGCCACTATGGAAAATATGCAGGTTCCTTGACAAAATTAAAATACAATGCCAAATGATCTAGAATTCCATGATTGGGTATTTGTTCAAAAAAAAAACAAAGACATGAATTCAAAAAGATACATGCATCCCTAGGTTTACTGCATTTATGATAGGCAAAGGATGGGAGAAAACCAAGTATAGAAATCCATAGACAAATGGATAAGGTACGGTATGAACACAATGGAATATTTACTCTGCTGTAAAAAGAATGAGGTTTGGCCATGTAGGACAGCATGGATGGACCATGATTTACCCCTGAAGGGTAAATGTGCAGAGTGAAATAAGCATCCTCAAATTATTCTTTGACTTATTATTGATTGCATTTATACAGATTCTAATAAATAAAAGCAAGGACTCCAGGGAACAAGATGGAGCAGGAGGACCCTGGGCTCACCCCACGCCAGGCATACAGCTAGGGAGCACCCACGGGTGGAAGCACTTCAGGAAATGACCTCAAGAGTGGCAGAATGCACCCCCCAACTACATGCAAAGAGGAGGCCACATGGAGGGTAGTAATGGGTGGATATGTGGTTGGGAACTTAAACTCATGGGACTATCCTTGGGAGGGATACTGTGGGCACAGAGAGAGACAGAAACAGACCCCCATACTGGGGAGCAGGCATGGGGAAAACAGATCCCATAACTGGTGACTTACGGGCAGAATTTCATGGAGTTCTTATAACCAGAACTTTAAACCTGTATTTTTTTAATCAGGGGGTTCAGCTCTGCGAGCGCAGGTGGGTGAGGAAACTGAGCCCCTGCCCTGGATGAGCCAGCACAACAGCCCTTGGATAGAGATCCAGGCGAGAAGCAGCCGTCTGAAGACCTGAGACACAAAGGGGGAGGCGGTTTTTATGGTCTCAGAGCAGGTCATGGAGGGACAGAAATTGCTAGGGAATTCCTCCAAGAACAAAGGAGCTGGCGGACCCCATCTCCTTCCCCTGCCCCAGCTGGAACACAGGGCCACCTGCAGGACTCATTACCGAATTCACTAGCACCGTGCCCCTCCCCCACCCCGTGCATTCACCTTCCTACCCCTCCAAACAGCCCACCTCAGTCTGCTAACCCAAGGGCCCCTCTCGCAGGGTACAAGGCTGGCTACACCTGATGCCGCCGCACCCACAGACACGCTGCTTTGGTGGATCTGCTCTCTCCAACAAGCTCTTGGCCAGAACCTTCAGAGAGTGGTGGCTCCAAGCCCAGCCGCCTGCAGGCAGTTCCTACAGGCCCTGGCCCCGCTCCCACAGGGCTCCTCCTGAGGGCGGTGGTAAGAGAATAACTCCCCTCAGATGGAGGCCCCAGTGGTGGCCTTCG
>PJEM01004599.1:65042-149680 GCA_004023845.1 Helogale parvula | reverse complement strand
TGGATTTGAGGAGACCTATGTACTCATTTGTAATAATAATGGAGATGGATTAAGTATGCAAGTCATCAAATTGTTCTTAAGCACCTACAGGCTAGGATCTCAGTGATAAGTTACCTGTGCATGTGAAGTTTACGTCTGTGGAGAAGAAAGATAAATAGATAATTAAGTAATATGAATTTATTAGAAATGATTTTTTTCTTTTTAATTTTAGAGAAAGAGCATTAGCAGGGGAGAGGGGCAGAGGGAGGGAGAGAGAGAGAATTTCAAGCAAGCTCTGTGCTAAGTGTGGAGCCCCAAGTGGGGCTTGATCCCATGACCCTGGGATCATGACCTCAGTTGAAATCAAGAGTTGGATGAGCCACTCAGGTGCCCCTAGAAATAATTTCTATGAAGAGGTCAATCGTAAGGTGGAGATTAGAATAAAACCTTTAACTACACCAAGAAAAGAGCTGAGCTACTATATGAGTCGTGACAATTAGTGCGAGGAAGGGGTGGTGGAGGACCTGAAACTTGCAAGCCCAGGGACAGAGCACAGATTGACATATTTGAAACAAACAGAAGGATTCTGTGGGCTCCAGCAAGCAATGATCACAATGATGAGGCTGCGCAGGTAGACCACAGCGAGACCTTGAAGGGCACTGCATGCCATGAAACAACGAAAAGTTATTTATGCTTTTTCAATAAAAAAGGTGACATGATTATTTTTCAATACTTATTTTCAACAAACATTTATGGAGAAAATACTTTCTGTTCTGATTCAAGATACCTTTCAGAAATAATTTTGTAATTCATTGATGGGCAGATTTTAGAAGGCCAAGAGTGAAAGCAGGCCTGACTCTTAAGTTCAACTCAGGTCAGGATCTCACAGTTGTGAGATCTCAAGCCCCATATTGGGCTCTGTACAGACAGTGCCAAGCCTGCTTAAGATTCTTTCTCTCTCTCTCTCTCTCACTCTCTCTCTCTCTGCGAGATCATGACCTGAACTAAAATCAAGAGTCGGTTACTTAACTGACTGAGCCACGCAGGTGCCCGCAGATGAATAAAGGGTTTAAACTTTAGGTTTCCATCAAATACAAGAAAAGTTTGGCATGTTCATTTTTGTTTCTCAAAATGATAAAGTGATTTACACTTCAACTTGTGTTTTTGTGTAAATCTCTTAAAACATTAAAGAGTCTAGTTTAAATGACTAAAACACAATGTCGATTTTGTTTTATGACCAGTATTTGGTCTTGGATCAAGCCTTACTGAAGCTTTAGTTTAAAAGAGTTCAAATGTCAGGGGTGCCTGGATGGCTCAGTTGGTTTAGCCCCCGACTCTTGATGTCAGCTCAGGTCATAATCTTGTGGTTCATGGGGTCTAGCCCAAAATTGGGCTCTGCTGACTGTGGAGCCTCCTTGGGACTCTCTCTCTCACTCTGCTCTTCCCCCACTTCTCTGTGTCTATCTCTCTTTCTCAAAATAAATAAACTTTGAAATAAATAAAATTAATTAAACACATGGGTTCAAACTTCAAAGTCCATTAAGATTTAATCAATATTTAAACTCATATATTCTAATTAACACAACGCCTTGACTTTTATTTCATATGCATAGCCACAATGCAAATATCATTAGTAGGTACTGATAAATGTATACATGTATTTATAACGATTCATAAGCAATATTTTCCAGATAACCAATATATTGCTTTTCTTGTATACTCTCTATCTGTAACTATTTTTCCTAGTAGTATAAGATCTTTTAACCCACCTCAATTTTTTCCCTGAACTAAACTTGATTTATGACAATAAAATAAATGTTAGTGGTCATTTTAGCATCACTATGCCATAAGCTACAGGAGTAAAAACCTTATATTTTGATATATATTTGAATTAATGAATTGGGAAACTAATAACATATATTTTAAAATATAGCAGATGTGAGGATAAGTTGAAGAAAGCCACTTGCTACAATGAGAACTTTTAAAAGAGGAAGGAGATCAATGACAAGAAGTCCAAAGGAGTCCCTGCTCCTTAAGGTATACTTGGCTCTCAAAGGAATGTCAGAACACAGAAAACAAAGACCCAGTTTGTCTTCGGCACCAGCCTCACTTCCTTCACTCATAAATTGCTGGAAAAGAGTCATGAACAGGAGTTTCTGCTCCCCTTGGCCTTCTCTCTCCAAGGGCTCATAAAACCACCAGAGTCCAGAGTCATAGAGTCAGAGTGTGCTGGGTATTGTGTTCTACTGGATATTATATAATGTCTGGTATGATACTTCTCCAATTGAGTATATTTTGGACTCCCAGAATAGATTGTTCAATAAATTGTCAGTTAACAAAAGAGGCCTCTGTTCCCTTTCCTCTGCTTCTCTCTCTCTTTCTCTCTTCCTTCCTCCCTTTTTCTATCTCCATTTCTCCCTGCTGATCACTCTGTCTCTGTCTCTAATTCTCTCCTTTCCCTTTCTCCCTCCCATGCTCTTAAGTTAAATCCAAAGTTGTCAACATTTTGGGTTTCTTTCTCTATTCTTTCTTCTGTAAAATAATAAGTGGGTTTCTCTCTCAAAGGTAAAATATTTATCTTTTTTAAAAGCACTTGTGGAATGCCCTTGTGGCTCAGTCAGCTCAGCATCCAACTCCTGATTCAGGCTCATGTAGTGATCCCAGGGTCTGGGATTGAGCGTCTCATTGGCCTCTGTGATGAGCAGGGGCCTGCTTAAGATTATCTCTTCCTCCATCTCTCTCTCTCTCTCTCTCTCTCTCTCTCTCATTCTCTTTCCCTCTCAAATTAAAAATTTTTTAAATGCATTTGTATTTTTCAAAATTATCTCGATAAATATTATATTATACAGAAAGTATTACTAAAGATAATTTCTGGTGTTGGAGAGGATCCGGTAAATGTGCACAATCATACACCGACAATGGAAATGGTTCCAAAAGAGTGGTAGGAAATGGGAGGTTGGAGCCACCATGTGGACTCAAATTTCCTGCCTGTGCAGGTCTCAGCCTTAAAGTTCATTTCAGCTTTAGAGATAGAAATATCATGTGCCAGTAAATGAAAATGTGGTGGTGGATACAAAACTTTATTAAAAGGATATTAATATATTAAATAAGAACATCAAAGAAACTATTTTAATAAAAGCACAGTAGGAAAAGAGATGCAGGCCTGTTTACTTTGCAGCCTAAGGTAATGTCATCAGCTTGCTAATTTTCTTCAGTTAATAAACTTTAGGAGCTTAGTTTTGGCTGCATGAAAAATGTATTTGTTATGTTTATAATACCTTGAATTCATTTAGGGCATGACTGTTTTCTGTAAATGTTGATAATTAGAAACCATATTTTTAGTATAATAGATAAAATGTTATTTGATAAGAAATGGGAAAAATCTTTTTTTTTAATTTAAAAAAATTTTTTAACATTTATTTATTTTTGAGAGACAGAGAGAGACAGTGTGATCAGGGGAGGGGCAGAGAGAGAGGGAGAGACAGAATCCGAAGCAGGCTCCGGGCTCTGAGCTGTCAGCACAGAGCCCGCCTAGGGGCTTGAATCACAAACTGTGAGATCATGACCTGAGCCAAAGTTCGACGCTCAACAGACTGAGCCACCCAGGCGCCCCCAAGAAATGGGAAAGTTCTAAAAGCATAAACAAAAAAGTACATCTGACTCCACCATTTAGATAATATGATCTAAATGTTTTAGTGTTTTTCTTACTAGTCTTTCTGTAGACATATATATTGCGCGTATAAATTATATGAACATACTTACATATTATAAATTGATACATGTGATTACTTGTAAATACCCTGTCACTATTCCACCCCCCATCATTAAATATTCTTCTACTGCATGGATTTTTATGTCTGTACGGGTTCTATTTCATGAATATCCCAGTACTTATTTCATTCTTTTTCTAGTATTGAAAATTAAGATTACTGGAATATTTACTATCATAAACAATACCGCACTCAACAGTATTAATCAATACTTGCATTCCTTTCTGGCAACGCCTTTAAAATAAATTGGTAAATGTGCTCTCAAACTATCCTCTATTATGATTAACACATATTCTTTCACATTCTTATAACACACACACCTAGGCACGGATTCATACAAACGCATCTTTGCAAGGCAGATATGTAGGCACAGTACCTTATTGTGTACCTACTTCTAAATCTGTATCAGAAGTGGGCATCTGGCTCAGGCATGCCCAAGCAGGCCAGCTGAGTTTCACATGGCTGCCTTGGTTCCCACCTTGACCCCTTCTCCAAATACTTCTCAAGGTCTAGTAATCCTCTGGTCATGAACCCCATGGAAGATTATGATAAAGCTGTGCAACTAAAAAAGAATTGAGGTTAATTAGCTTTCATTTTCATTCTGCCCATTGTGTGATGCTTTAAAGAGTTTGCTGCTTTAATTTAAAATCCCTTACAAAATCAACTAAGCGTTTGCCATTTTTTTATATCCTTCAACATTCTGATCCTTTAAACTCTGTCCAACAGCTCTACGTTAAAATCCTCCACTAATGCTTGATGCCATTACTTTCACCACCAATTATATCAAAATAAATTGGAAGCCCCATATATTTAAAAATATACTAAAACTTAAAAATGTGGGGTTATTTGTCTCCCCACATATTCTCACTGTCATGATTTATCTTTGGAAGTAACCATGTGACATTTCACATATACATTAAAAACAATTAATTACTAATGACTTGAGGTAGTCACTTCATTATTAAAGAGAGCAACATTTCTAAGATTAATTTAACCTTTTTTTAGCAAGGGGATCTAATTCTACAATAGTCTAGATCCTTATTAAGACAATTTCAAATGCCCAAATGTGCCTCATCCTTCTGTGTGTGTGTGTGTGAGCGAGTGTGTGTGTGTGTGATTGTTGCCCTACACTACTTTAAAAGCTCAAATGACTTGTTACTCTTGTCTAAAATGTATTTACTTAATACAGTAAAGGATTTTGGGAAAAGCAAAGTTTAGTTTGGTCGAGTCCCCACTCGGTAGTTTGTTGGTTATATAATCCTGGGAAAAATCATCTTAGCCCTTTAAACCTTAATTTCTTTTATTTGTCAAGTAGAGACACTGATTCACTAACTTTCTGTAATTGTTGTGGTAATTAGATCAAATATTAGTATATTCAGGAAGCTTGGCTTGGATGAATTTTCTTCAAGTTTTCCATCACAATATAAAAGCAGAGAATAGTTGGTTATTCTCGGAGAATGGGGGTGGGATGAAAAGTTACATAGACTGCTACAAATACCTGAAGCCTTATCCTTGCTTTTGAATTTCTCATTCAAAGCATGAACATGCTTTTCCTACTCATCCACTCCCACTCCTGAATCCTGAACTCAAATGGATACTTCACACAAAAACACGTTGTTTGTGCTATTTGAAAAGTATAGAAATTCATGTATGCCAACTATTATTATTATTATTATTTTATTTTGTACCAAATTTTTTGAAGATTCAGCTCTCACTTTCAAAGCCTAATTTTTGTTTGGTTCTTCACGCTTTTGTCTCAGTGACCCCAGAATGCGCACCACACTTACCACTTCTGACCCCTGTTTTGTGCTGTTCTTCACACAGTGCTCTGCATGGAAGCTATGACTCCTTACTTTGGGAAAATTCCTTTTCTTGGAATATTCCTAAACAGCTCTTGAATAATCTGGATTAGCATTTATCTTAATAATTTCTCTTTAAAACACAACAACACAAATTTTTCTAACTCAGCATAAGTTACAGTGTTAGTTCCTGTATGAGGCTTAAATTCATACATTTAAGAAAAAAATACTCTCCTTTAGGGAACTTGACATTTTCACCTCATCTGGTTTCTGAATCTCAGAGGAAACACACACACACACACACACACACACACACACACACACACACACTCCAAGAGGGAACAGCATTGACTGAGTGTACATACCACATGAGAATCACAGTGGGAGGCAATCATATTCATTCATATTCGTTCTTTAAACTCTTTATCAAGTCAAGGAGATAAAACTCTTGAATTTCATCAAATTAACTTTAATGGTCTAATGTTTATTTCTCAAGAGACTATGAATGCTCTGACAGCTCGTCTTTATTACAGAGTCAGGTGGCATATAAGAGGCACAGAGAGGTGGTCAGGTGGCTACGCATGAAGTTTTCCCCCAAACATCTCATATTTAAACTGTAATCTCTTCTTAATCACTCTGGGATATTAATAAAGAGAAAAATGGAAGTATAATAACAGACAAAGTCATTATATTGAATAGTTTGTTCATTGGAATCTAGTAGCAATGACACTTCAAAGATTTCCATTTAATTATCAGTTGAGCTAAACCAAGCTTATCTATCCCCATTTTGAAGAGGATGCTATTCTTAAATATTATAATGTATGACTGGATAAATGTAAATTAGGGGGAACACACTGAGAAAAAAACACATCAAATTATAAAATGTATATTTTATAAACATGGTAATTGTACTTGCTATCACTTGGAAAGCCTCCTGGGTAGTGTTTAGCTAAATTTTGCCTGGAAAACCCTGGGAATGAAAAATGGCATTCCGATGTTTGCAAGAGTTAATTTAGTGTTCTTACAAATTGCAGGTTTTGCAAAGGACCACTGTTAAGTCATAAATAGATACTTTTGATGATTTTACTAAAATGGCTACTTACATTTCTTAAACAAAAACCAAGGACAAAATCTGTTGTTTTTTTCCTATCCTGCTTCCTACACTTCATTTGGTTTCTCCTGGGATAACATCTTTATTAAATCACTTGCTCTGTTATTTTAAAGTATTTTAATGATGTAACAAAAAATATTGTGATAGATCTAATTTATGAGAACAAACAAAGCTGATACAGTTAAAAATAGTTATTTCCTCAATTCAATTTCTTTATTTAAAACCTTTGCAACAATTATTTTCATGACAAGAGTATCTTATGTCTAAGTATTTTTGCAACTAATTTGCTATGTTTTATAAGGCAAATATACTTTATTATGTTTTTGTCTTTATGCCTTGGATAAATAAATCTGATGCAGACATTTAAAAGGTAGAGTAACTAAAAGGAAACTTTAACATTATAGCTACTCTTATACGATCACTATAAATTATTTTAAGATACATATATGGTTTTTAAAGTTTAAAAGAAAGCATTTTATACATATAAATATATTTATAGACAATTAATATCTTATTTGAATTTTATGAATCCAGGTAGGGCATAGTATTGACATTTTATTTGACAAAAATGTATTTTTTCAGCTCAACTTTTATTTTGCTTTTATAATTTTAAATTTCTAAAACAAATATGACCTTATCAGTGTGTGACAATCCAAAATCACAAAAGTATTATTTCAGGACATAAGCAATTAGGAAATATTTTGGAATGTTAGAATTATTTACAGTGCAGTTGAACACAGCACAGCTATATATTCATGAAACACCAAAGGCTTTGAAATTCACCGTCAAGTGATTTCATTCACAAATAACTCTTGCTTACTCTTCCCCTTCAGCACAGGATCTAACAGGGTCTATACCCTGAGACTCTCTAAAATTTCTAAAGTCGGCAGTTACTCTTGAAATAAGACATTTCCTTTGGTGATGACCTCATCTGAAAGGTCAAGAAGCGGATAGGAAATTCTTAGAGATCGAAATGGCATTGCCAAGAGAGGGAAGGAAATCACTCACTTCATTATTTTCAAAGGACTTTTTTGTTTGAGGGTCAGATTAGGGCTTTCCATCCTCTGTTTTTCCCCTCATTAAGTCTTTTACAAGAACAGAATTTGTTTCTTGCCCCTCCTGTAATAGACAGGATAGACTCCCATGCCTCATGTGCATTTTCCCCACATGAATTTGATAGTGACAATAATTGGTATCTAAGTTTTTAAAATTTATTATCACTTAATTTATACCAAACAGATATCAAGTAGGCCTTTAATTTAAAATGACATTCTATTTGATAATATGCATATAAAATATCCCTGTAATTAATTGTTTCTACCTTGCTTATCTAGCTATTTCAGCAGTATTTTTTTAAAAAAGGAAAATTTCACTGTAGAATTATTTTTTTAACCTTCAAATGTATTTTTCATCCGTTCATTAATTATATCAACACACATTTTTGAGGACTATATACATATCAAAATGATTATAATATTGATAGAAAGAAGATATGTAGACATCTTCAATACAAAGAAACAGGAGACACATGTTACATGAAGCACAAAGATGAAGGCGGATGATGAAGGCAGGTGGTCCCCTGGGGAATCAGGAAGGTTCGAAGGTGATGCGTCCTGATATAGTGAAGACTCTTCTGAGAGAATGTGATCACTTCCCTGATCACAAGAGGTGCATATATTCGAACTGTGTTTAAAGAACAAATAATGGGGCGCCTGGGTGGTTCAGTTGGTAAGTGTCCAACTTCCGCTCCGGTCATGATCTCCTCAGTTCCTGGGTTCGAGCCCTGCATCAGGTTCTATGTTGACAGCTCAGAGCCTGCCATGGGATTCTGCGGACCCTTGGCTTGTCTACAGTCACCATCTCTCCCACTCTGTCTGGTTCAGCTTGTTTCTTGATCATCTTCAACGTTGAAGTCACCAATGCAAGATCCACTCAAACTACTAACCCCTTGATATCAGGTGCTCAAAAAAAGAAAGCTATCTCTTGATAGTTTCTGTCAAACACTTCCTGTCAGTTTCACTTTTAAAAGCTTCTTAAGTATTTAAAAATGGGAACCTTTTGGGGTGCCTGAGTGGCACAGTTGGTTAAGCGTTCGACTTGGGCTCAGGTCATGATCTCACAGTTTGTGGGCTCGGGCTCTACTTCCAGCTCTGTGCTGACAGCTCAGAACCTGGAGCCTGCTTCAGATTCTGTGTCTCCTTCTCTCTCTGCCCCTCTCTCCCCTGCTCACACTCTGTCTCTCTCTCAAAAATAAATAAACATTAAAAAAATTTAATAGAAAAAATAGGAGAGTTTAATTTTATTTCACCTATAACTTCTGTGTGCTGAGAATATGTTTTAAAAAAAAGCCAGGACCACAAATATACAGCTGGTAGGCTTTCTTACTTTCTGGGTTTGTGGCAGACACACCATGTACTACATAACACTCTGCGGGGCAGACATTCATTGCTAATTGATCTACATTGACATGCAAGATAAGATCTGAGATCTGCTTTCTCTGATGTATAGTAACCTGGCCATTTGTAGCAATATTAGATTCAAATAAAACATTTAATTTTCTGGGAGAAAAACAAAACAAAACAAAACAAACAAACAACAACAAAAACACACGTCACAAGAAGTAGGCATGTCCCAAGGCATGGTATCTTTATCTATATGTTTAGTCTCCAGAAACTGAAGAAACTATAATAATTAGCGTCCTAGAGAATTATATTTTTAAAATTTATTTTATTATTCATATTGCTTTATTATATTAATCATGTAATATGATACCTTAGTGGGAAACATAATCTAAACTAGAGATATATTGATGAAATGTCATCAAAAGTGTTGTATATTTGTCTATGGAAGTGATTGTGTGATAATGAGGGATATACCTCAGGCCTAAATTGTGCACTGTCAGCAATTCAGATGTTTCTCAGCAAGTATAGAGTAGGAACTCTATAGGATGGGAAAACAAACAAACAATTTTGGGAAGCTGTGACCATCGTTAAGCCTCATTCCCAGGTCCCACCATTTGGGAAATACCCAAGCTGGGAAAAATAGCATATTTTCATTAGTATTTACTATGTGCTAAATGGTTAACATGTTTATGTAATTTAAGACTTTCAACAAGCCTGTAAAATATATGTTACAGAAAGTCATGTATTGTAGATGAGAAGATTCAACTTGGAGCAGTTAAAAAACTTCCCCAAGGTCAACAATCACATTTTAGTAGAATAAAATTATACAAGGTATTGTAAGTTTGGTATGAGTGTACAGTGAAGCTGAACTAGTATGTGTGTATATCATTACATGTGTGTCTTCTGATTTTCAACATGGAATTGACAGAACACAAAACAATCCTCTTGTTGATCCAATCCAAAGGGCAACACAGTTAAGAATAAAAGTGTTTGTCATGCTTCATATCATGATCAGATTTTGATTATCCTAAGAAACTCACCTTTTAACCAGAGAGAGGGCTTCTCAGTGGGTTTAGATCCAATGGTAGATTTTGCAGTCAAAAGCAAAAGTGAAAAATATTTCCCACTGTTTTCTTTTATTTTTGCTACGTCTCATCTTAGACTTGTAGATGGGAAATGCCTACAGTAGGTAATAACTGAATAGAATATTTTTTTGTTGAAATCTCTAAACTATTATTTGTTCTCCCCTTCTCATCTGTCCCTTCACACTGAGAGAGAAGCTGATGGCCTAACTAAAGCACCTTGCATAGTGCCTGAAACCTACAAGCACTCAGTCGGTGTTTCCTCCTTTTCTCTTTGTGTTTTCTCTTCTGTGAACCAGAGCTGCTAACTCAAGAGATTTGCAGGTCATGGGACTGCTTCTTTCCAAGATTATGGGTTTTTGGAAAGCTTAGGCAAATAATTATTACTTGCATGCTAACCAATATGGTAACTTAATTTAGAGTTTAAGATCAAGGGATTTTAGAAGTCAATTTAGTGCCGAGTTACAGTTCCTTCTAGGCATTTTCTGAGGCATCATGTGGTCCTTCTTCTAACTTCCCAAAAGCTGGGTGTCTTCACTGTAAAGAGCACATTTCTGTTTATTCTCTTTGGTGCCTGTGTGTTCTGTGCACATGTCAAAAACCAAAGCAACAACTGAGAACACATCTGCATCTTATGATGTGCTCCCCCTTGGGAAGGCAGGATATTCAGGTATTTTGCAATATCTGTTCCTCATGATCATCTGAAGGGGCTCAGGACTTCTAAGACACTTTTTTTCCTATTCTATTCTATTCTATTCTATTCTTTTATTTTATTATTTTTTTGTGATCTCCACTAATACGTCTTCAAAGATATTTTTCATAGAAATCAACTCATTCAAAAGGGCGAAGTAATACACCACTTCTTTGAGAGTTGGTGAAGACAACTGGAATGTATAGAAGTGGATGGAGTGAATAAAAAACAAAATGTCATTCCAAACAGGCAAGATGCAGTTGACTGTTCATTGTCCAAGTGTGACAAGAGCCATGATTGGGTGTCAAGTGCTGTCCTTGGGGAGAAAGACTTGCTTGTTTTTTCAACAAGTTTGCAGCCTGTCTAGTCTAGACACTGGAAATTAATCTCTAATCTTATCCTAGAAGCCGCTTGTTCAATTGAAAATACCCAACACAAGGTAGATACAACATGGACATTTTTGAATGAATGAGTCAACTAAAAAAAGGAGAGAGATGGAATGCCTGGGTGGCTCAGTAGGGACAGCACAGCTTTTTCCTGGGTTTGTGAATTTGAGCTCCACATGAGAGCAGAGGTTACTTTTTTAAAAAGGAGAGAGCTAGTGTGAGCTAGTGAAACACTTTCCTCTCATGTGAAATGTCATGGTGGTTACTATGAATGGCAGGCAACACAAGTGGCTGGGTATAGAAATGAACCCTCCTGCTCTCTACCTGGTTGTACATTCATGTTCAGTAATTTGCTTCCATTTCTGAATATTTTTCTTACAACACATCTCATAAAAAAATCACATTTGGAGAAGAAGGGAATGAAAGCCACACCTAGATTTATAGATTTAACAGCTTTTCAATCAAGTTTTCTTTAAAATTGTTTCTGTAGATTCTCTTGAATAAATGAAGCACCTTGCTTTCCTGAAATAAATCAGAAGCTAACGATAAACACAGGATGCTAAGTCTAGGCCTAGGGTTTCAATGATTCAATCAATATGATACATTCATAATAATGGAATCAGACATCTGACATACTGATCAGACACTTCCTAAAAGTTAAACTACATCAGATGGAAATTAGACTGGTGGTTTCATGATGATTCCTCAAACTGGTGATCACAAATTTCATATGTGTCAGAAAAGATATACCTGTCTCGCTCCTTAGATCTGAGAAATGTAACTCCATTATACCATACCATTGTATTTATGGTGTGGGGATTAAAGAATAATAGACACCAAGAGGATTCTGTCTGGTATGTTATTTGCAAAAGAACCAGAACTGAATTTAAATCCCCGCTCTGCCACTCACATGTCATGTGACCTTATTTTCTCAGTTGATATCTTAAAAAAATTCTTTTTACATTTATTTATTTTTGAGAGATAGAGAGAGACAGAGCACAAGTGGGGGAGGGGCAGAGAGAGAAGTAGACACAAAATCCAAAGCAGGCTCAAGGCTCCAAGCTATAAGCACAGAGCCTGACACGGGGCTCAAACCCACAAACTGAGATCATGCCCTTAGCCAAAGTCAGGCACTTAACCAACTGAGCCACCCAGACGCCTTTCTCAGTTGATATCAGTGCAGTATAAATAATAATGGTAATATTCTCTTAGTGGGGCCAGTGGGAGGTTTAAAAAGTAATAAGTATCTAGCATGTAATTCATTCTCTGTCTAGATTAGTTCTTTCCTTTCATCCTCTGTGAATGGTTCTTACCCATCAGTTTCTTTCCCACGCATAGCGACTGTGGAATGGCCCCAAGTAAAATTAAGGACATTGCTGGACATGCTTCTCGTTTCCACTACTATCCCAACCATCTCCAGTTATCAGAGAAGATCCTAATGAGAAGCAATGGGAGAAGTTATTCATTTCTATGTCTCATCTTCTATATCTATATCTTAAACTACTATTTCCAAACATAGCTCTCTATATTAATGTTTCCCAAGCTCTAACACGAGAGATTCTGATTTACTACATCTGGGCTGGTCCTCAGGAATCTGTTATTTTTTTTCCAAGTTTCTCAAATGATTGTAATATGAGCAGCATTTAGTCATGACCGCTCTTTGACATGTGCTTGATCTAAAGTCTATGGTGAGTCTTTGCAGAGCAGCTTTTGTTTTGGAAGATTATCAATAACTATAAGAACAGATTCTTCAGGTTGAAGAAGACCCTGAATCCAATTCTTCTATCTTGAAGTAAATTCGATTTATGATGTGTTTGGTGATGTGTCCATTTTCTAATTTTACTCTTTAAAGCTACCTTTACAAAACAACAATAATAATAAATAAAAACAGCAATGCATTTACTGGATGTACCTGTCCAAAAAAAAATCCTAATTCATTAGCAGTTACAGATTTGGGCCTTCATGTAAAAAAAATAATAATAATCTTTATTATAGATATCATCTGCTGAGAGAATTAAAGTGATTATTTCCCTGGAAGCTTTCCTGAAGATATTATAGTTTATTACCCTGAGATATATTTTTCTGGCAGGACATTCAGTTCCATTTGGTTGTTTAAGTTAAATTTTATTTATGATCATCAACCTTCCAGTTAAGACCATTCTGGTTGAAATTGTTCTTATGTGATAGTATCCATCTGTCTCTTCTATTCTGTATTAGGAAATAAGGAAATTGAAAAACACTTTGGACTTGAAATTAAACCCATTTATTTAATGTCAGCCAAGTTCATGTCTGTTATTAAGGTTTTCATGTCTTTTCAAATTCTGAACAGTTGTAGTGTTGGTATTGTCCCTACAGCATCGGAATCCATAAAATGCGTGTCACAGTGTGTGTGACTGTCCTGCCAGGGATGTAAGCTTGTTTTACATACATACATGTACACACACATATATGTAGCATCTTTCCAAGAGTTAGTTCTGATTACAGTGAGAAGACTTTTAAACAAAAGTCTGACCCTCCCTTTGTGAATGTGTGAATGTATGTGTGTCGAAATATTTACTAACATTGCTACCAATCCATTATCAGATTTTATATAAAGTCCAAAAAACTTTAGAAGCAAAATGTGTATGGGCTGTTTAATTAAACTACTGTATACATCAAATTTAATGAAATCCAACCTGTAAGAGGCTTTATTCTCAAGGAAACAACTAAATTGTTCAGGCTTACTACTAGAATAATAATATTAATTTTGACCATTTTTATTGGGGAACTTTTTTATTGTGAATTTTGTGCGTTTTAGGAACTACTTTGAGGCTTTTTGCCCGTAGTTTCTGTTTTGCTAAGTCCAGGCCATATGTGCCAAACACGTTTTTCTCTCAATATTTTCACATGTGTGTCAAAGAAAAGTTAATCCATATGCTCTTTATTTATTCACATTTACACTTCAACTCGTCAAAATGTTGTTATGCAAGAGTGTTTTGAGTCACAAGAGACATTTGAGGACTCCCAAAGTCCCAAGGAAACACTTTGCTGAAATTAAAATACTTTACTTTCTGGATGTTCATTTTTTCCTAAGCAATCCATATAATAAACAGATCCCTGTCTCCTCTCCCTTTCTGATTGGAATTTATAATAATTCACAATTAACATAAATACAAAATAAATATCTAACGCAGAGTACCAACATTTATTCAATTCTTTCCTTCTTAGGAATTCAGATAATGGGAATTGTGACTCACCAATTTTTGATCCTATTATTCTGGCGCCCATATTCCCATGACTGTCATTCTGAAAATGTATGCGCAAGACCTCTTGAACAGGATAATTATGCACCCACATTCATCACCGAGCCCTGTGCAACACAAATAGAGAGGACACGAAAGAAAGGAGAGAATGTCATCCATTTTTAAGGACTTAAAGAAACATTGTAGTGGTGGATAATGAGGCCTTGAAGATGAAAGAAGTTGAGCCTAGCCCACTAATGCCTCCAGGCATACAGGAGAAAACCTCTGTGCAGATGGGGGCCACTCTTCTTTGACATAACATCTCAAAGTCTAAAGAAGATTTAAAAAAAGATCTAAAATCATGAAGATTAATTGAAAGACTGTGTAAGAACCCATTTTACTCTTCCCAGGCCACTCCTCTGCAAGACTGCTATTGACTCAGAGATATCATTTTGAGGATAGGGAGAAAATTATTTCCAAGTCTTAATGGGCTATATTTCGGCCCCAATTCCCTTCGCCTCCAGGTGAATTTGTATAATGAACAAATATATGTCAGATTTGATCATCTTCCTTCATGAAAGTAGTTAGAAATTCAAGGGAAAGAAGTAATTGTCTCCAAAGAAAGTAAACCAACAAATTAGGGGAAACTTATATGGCAAGTATTGGTACCACCAATATATACCTTCCTCCTCAGATTTGCCCTTTGGATTTGTCATTCAGAAGCAAAATTCACTAATTAGCAGGTGATACCTTGTCCAGCCAGAATTCTCACTTAAGGAAAGGCTTGGGTGGAAAATTTATTTATACGATTTACTTATACAATTATGGTTGTTCAGATGTCAGTAAAAAAAAGACCACCACGTATGCAAACAACACACAAGTGAAAGACCAGGATAAAGACATGGAACACCTATTCTAGATTACTCAGAAGTAATTCAATAAACAAAATACATTTAAAGTAATATAAGCTACCACAGTGGAAGGCATGGGTGAAATTATTACTCTTGTATAACAAGGGTAGAATGTCACAAAAGGGACAGTTAAAGTTCTTAGAAATTGAAAATATAATTGCTTAAGTTAAAAAGTAGAATCAATGGATAAATTACAAAAGAAAAAAGAGTAGAGAAAATTTCCCAGGAGAAAGGAGGTGGAAAGGAGAAATAAATAAAAGTTAAGAGACTTGTCATCAGTCTAGGAAAGTGTTTTCAGTGTTTCCTCTTTGGAGGAGCAATTCTTTGTTACTTGCCATTTGTTGATCGCTGATGTTCAAAGGCTTAGAATGGCAGTTATTCTAAACATGTAAAACTCCAGTCATTTTCAAATGGAGAGATACTTTTGTCAATTAACAACTACTGATCTAGAAAGTCCATATACAACTAATAGAAGCTCTGGAAAAAGACACACATGCACATGTGCACACACAAACACATACATGCATCTGCACACAGAAGGAGTTAGAATCAATGTCTGATTTTAGACATAAAGTCAAGCAGTTATTCTGAAAAACTCTCCTATGAAACACTTGGAAAATCTAAATGAAATATTTAAATAGCTATATAAATATGTAACTGCTTATAAAAAGTTAAAGGAAACTCCTAAGGACAACAGAATAATAAATGAACTCCAAAGGCAAGATCGCCTTGAGGGTATTTTCCAATCCTAGAAATGTGAAACATCTTTTTAAATGTAGCTTTTAGGGGTACCTGGGTGACTCAGTCGGATAAGTGTCCAACTTTGGCTCACATCATGATTCCATGGTTCGTAGGTTCAAGCCCTGCACCAAACTCTGTACTGATAGCTCAGAGCCTGGAGCCTGCTTTGTATTCTGCGTCTCCCTCTCTCTCTGCGCCTCCCCCACTGACTCTCTCTCTCTCAAAAAATAAATAAACATTAAAAAAACAAATGTAACTTTTATGTGCTAAGTAGTATTTTAATACATACAAGTGTAATAATAATCTTAAAAACTAGAATATTATGCAAAACTAGTGCCTCTGAGTTTTCTCCTCCATTGTATGCTAAGGTCTCCCTTAGAGATATAACTGTTTCTCTGAAATTTGTCTGCAATTTCCTTTTATATATTGAAAAATTACCTATATACTTAAGTTTATTTGCTTATGACATTTGTAAACACTTATATATTCAATTTAACCCACTGTACTATTTCTTGACTTGAATTTTTCTATTCAAAATGCTGAAGATTCATCTACTTGTGATGTTTTAGCTAATAGAACGTTGGGAAAATGATAGCTTTCCTAACTCAAATCTAGCTCTAAAGAGGATTTACAGTTTCTACCTTGGTATCTTACAGATCTGAGATGCAGAGGCGTCTGTATGTGGTCAGAGGGTAGTCTGACTATCCTGCTGAGGAAACCCTGGGGAAAAGCCCTGTGATTCTGCGAAGAGAGGCTGAAGAGCCCATCCATCGGAGGTGAGCCTTCAACTGTCTACACTAAGATAACAGCCATGTGGGTAATGCCTTCATGAAAGCTCTAGACTAGATCAGTTACCAGTAGGACACTGATTGACCCCATTGATGGCATTTGGAGTGGAAGAATCACTAATGTGAGCCCTTCCTGAATCCTGACACAGAGTATTAAGTGTATAATAAAGTTGTTTGAAGCAACTAAGTCTATAGGTACCTTGTTGTATAGCAAAACACTCCTGGTACCTTGTGTAATTTTGCTAGGAAATATACTTAAAGGTGGAACATCTGGGTCACAGACTACAAATTCTGAATTTTGTAAGATAATGCAAAACAATGTTTTTTCAAAATGATTATGCCAAATTATATTTCCCTGCCCCAGGAGCATATGATATTGATCAATTATGGAAAACCATAATTATTCACATTTTATGCATCCTCTTTTAGCACAATGCTCATTTCTGCCTATTTGCCCATTTTAGAGATTGTTTATTTCTTACTGATTTGTAGGAGTTAGAGATTTTTCAAACCTATCCTTCCTTGATTATATCTCTGAGTGTGTGTTTACTTTTTTTTTAGTTTACTCTGATGAACAGAAGTTCTTAATTTTCATCTACTCAAATTTATAGATATCTTTTTCATATTTAGCACCATCTGTACCTTAAGAAATTTACCTCTATTTTCAGATTAAACAGATTTGTCAAAATATTTTTCAAATATTTGCCTTTTATATCCATCTATTGTCTGCTAGCAACACAATCCATGTGTTTGAGTGTGTATATATATGTATGCAAGTGATGTAGGGATCAAATCTTATTTGATTTTGTTTTTCTTGTTGATGATGATGATGATGAATTGTCTCAGTATTATTTTCTGATGGGTCCTTCCTTTTGCAATCAGTTGTACACCATGTATCAACATAGTAATGGATCTCTCCTTGGCCTCCATATTCTCTTTAGGTCATCTTCTTGCCTATCTCTACACCAACACTACACTGTCACTATTACGTCCTCAAAGCCTATAAAAGAACCTAGCAAATAATAAATATTCAACACATACTTGCTAAATGAACAAACTAATACTGCTTATAATAAGGTTTGGTATATGGTAAGTCAACCTATTTCTTCGGGAGCTCCTCGCTGAATTCTGCATCTTTGAACAATCAATCATACATGTTTTAGATTCAACTTAAGTGACTTAAAATACAATGTTGGATTTTCTGTTCTAATTGTGGAAACCCCATAATTAATTTTCAATATTTTGAAATTATGTTTCACATGCTCCTCATTTTCCCTAGAATATTTTAAAACAAATCCCATAAACTATTCAATTTTATCAATACATACTTTGGTTTTCATCTTTAAAAAATTTAGACTTACATGATTTAAATAATTCCTTAATATAGTACTTACTCCATTTTGAAATTTTCCCAGTTGTTCCCAAACAAGGACTACCCATTGATTTGGGCTATTTTATTTTTTCTGTCTGTCTGTTTGTCCTCTCTCTCTCTCTCTCTCTCTCCCTCTCTCTCTCTCTTTCTCTTCCTCCTTAGCAGTGTCTTCCTCCATTTAAAAAAATGATCATTTTCAAGACCAATTTTTGGTTTTGATTTTCAACTCTCCAGAAGTATCGGGTACTTAGAATATAAGTAAATAGGGAGTGATAATGAGGTGTCAGCCAATGAGAACAGTTGATGACAAGAATGTGAAAAATGAGTCAAGGTATTGCTAATAATAATGTTAAACTCTAGCACTTATCAACACTTAAGTGATTAAAATTCTATCACATGATATTGTGTTTATTTCCTCTCTCATGATTCACAATACACATGCATCCTATGTCTTTATAAATAGGATGTTCATACATTCCAGAAACATTCAACAGCAATACTCTCTCATTACCTCAACTCTCATCCATAACCTTTATTTCTTACCTAAGGGGCTTCCTTCTGTCTCCAGACTGCCTGGACCACAAATATATGCACAACAGACAACAACGGCAAATATCAACAAGGCATCTGTTATTTACTATTGCTCACTTCCTGGGATATGCCCCAGCCACATCCCAGGACTCAAACTACATGCTCCCCCTTTCCTATGCTTTTATGTTATTTTCAAATCTTGTGATAGACATTAAAAACCAATTTAGGAATTACCCCTCAAACCCTTTCTCTTCGTGGAAACAGAAAGAACAAATTGCACAATGCATTGCTCCAGGACACCAACTAGAATTTCCAAGTTGAAAGACTAATTATTTTTCTAAATATTTGGAAACTGGAAGGTAGAGATTGACTGACCTAAGACTGAATTTCTTAAGTGGCCATAGTTCTGAGAATATGTGTTGGATTTTGACATATCTTTTGGAAACCATGTTCTTGTCCCTAGAAGCTATTTATTTGTTTGTTAATAACACACAAAAATACACAAAAGCTCATCACCCCTTAGAACTTCAGGTCACTCTGCACATGGCCCATCATTCTGTGATGAAGTCATTTATTTTTTCTCAGTTTGAATGGCTTTAATCAGATCAAAATGTTCCTTCTAAAAAATTGTTTTCAATTCAAGGAAAGAACTCTTTACAATATACTTTCCTGAAACTTACTCTGCATGAACAAAGTGCAAATGACAGAAATATTCAAATCATTTTTTTAAGTCTACACACAATAAACTAGTTCAGAATCTGACTAGAAATATATAGTTTTTAATTTTTCTGTTTGATAATGCAGGCAGTATTTTTTAAATACTCCACTATATGATATGTGGCCCAAAATGAGCAAATTATATAACTGTCTAATCTTGGAATGCTCCTTTTTCTTGAGTTGGTTTGTATGGCTTTCAATATTTTGAAAGCAAAGCCCTTGACTAAGACATCAATGCATGTGTTGGCCCCAAAATGTATTATCCATTTGTGATATGATGGGTATGGAAAGGGGGTAGATGAAGTTTATTGTAATTTCTCAGGACATCAGACACAAGCCAGGGCTATCCTGACCACATTGTGATGTATGGACATCCTGTTTATGAAGGCACTTTACAGAGCTGATAAATACTTTAAAGATTGTAAAGTTCCTCCCATTCTTAAAAACCTGAGCAGTTTCTTTCCCTAATAATTTACTTAATACACTCTCTCCAGTAAGTATATTTATTTTAAAAGCTTCAAAATATGTCTTTAAAGAAGATATAATGTTTAATTTTGGTTTATTTGTTAAGCTTAACTTGCCCTGCATGAAATTACTAAAATTAAAGACCATGGTGACTAGCAATAACCTTTCCTTTCTTTTTTTTCCAATGAAAACTATTTCTAGTTTAAGTAGTCTACATATGGGAATTAGTGGGAAGAAATATCACTCCCTGACCAGACTACAATCAACATGTTCAAGATAAATTATTGTTCCAAGAAGCTAAACAATTGCTATGCTTTACATTTTGAGAATCGTTAGCAAGGACTCAGTATATAATGATGGAGCCTACTGTATTCAGGCACTAAAAGAAATAGACTGATATAAAATATCTAACCTTGACCTCAGTATAATTATAATTTTCTTAGAGTTCAAGAAATGCTTACAACTACAACAGCAACAACAAAGTAACAGGAGGCAATAAATAATGTTAGAGATGAAGAACACCAGAAAAGAGTTCTATGTAAGTTGGGATAGTCATGGACCTAATGACTTATGTTCATCTTAAAGTACTAGAGGATTTAAACTAGAGGATTTTTTAAAGCATGGTCAAAGGTCAAAAGCATAAACATTTTTTTAATGTGTCAGTAAAATGTGGTCTTAAATGTACTCGGGCAGGGTTTTTGAATCCTTTTGGGTTGATCTCCCATAAAGTAGAGAACTTGCCTTGCAGCAAGACAGATGCCCTTGAATCTTCCCCTGGAAAGAGGCTTCCTCCAAGGGTTGAGGAAGAGTTTAGAGCATTCCTCTCCCTGAAGACTGACAATCAGGGATTTGTGAAGTGGGCAGTTCCAACTGCTGAGAACAGTTCTGGGACAGTTTGTTTACTTCAGGCAAGCTACAGACAAACCATCTGTGGGTGACTACTTTTGCATGACATTTTCAATAAAGTTGGGGAAAAAAATGTCCTGGAGGCAAGATTCTCTTCTTTCTCTGCTACAAGTAATCCTGAGACAAACGGGCTTCTAGCTAGAATTGACTCACTCAAAATGTACAAACATTGCCAATCACCTCTCTCTCATCCATATCTCTAAATATGCATTACATACAGTCCTCCAACTTGTTAAAAAAAAATCTGTGCTCGACTTTATCCCCTCTTCTTGTCATGTTAGGGGCTCCTTTAAGGCTAATCAATGTCAACTCTCAATACTGGCTTCAGGTTGTAGGAGGGACTAAGAGTAGATGGTGGGTCTGTATGAATGTTTACTGGGCAAGAATTTTGTATAAACACATATTTCTACACAAAACAGGATAACCTTCTTTAAGGTATCTGCCCATACCTTTAGGAATTTGACTCTGTGTTAGTAAAGGGTTATTCAGTAATGTGAGTGAGCCTATATGAGCAGTACACCCAATGCTACTGAATCAAATATAAGTTGATACAATCTTTTCAGAGAGATTTAACAATATGGAACTTTGCAATACATTTTATAGGCTTAACATTAAACCACTTGACTTTGTAGTTCTCAACTCTGTAAAAATGTTGTTCACATGAATAGGCAAATATAAAAGTAAATAAAATACTTATCTTTGCATGGTGGAGTTATGAGAGTGATTTTTTTAATATATCAAACTCGTCCTCTATACTTGTTAATCAAAGAATCTAGCAAATGAGACAGTTCTTTGTCATTATTTTTGCTATTCTGTTGCATAGTTTAGAAGTTTCACATTATATGCACACACACACACATGCACACACACAAACAAACATATACTCCCTGAAAGAAGACAAGAACCTTCTAAACAAAACATTCTAGAGCATTTCCTTTTCAAACTCATAGGTAGTTTTTAAGATGTGGAATTGCACCTAAGTCTTTGAGTCATACCTCTCAGCCTTGTCTGTCTTACACATTTCTTCCTTCCCATTAAAATACATTTAGTGTTTGATATGAATCACTGAATGATGGGATGGTGAAATATCATTTATGGTGAACAAAAGCTCATAGTCATTACAATTTATATGCATGTTAAAATATTTCATGTTTTCATGTTCAACTACATTTGTCTTGGTGTTATTAGATATCAAGGAAAGAACATATACTTATTATATATGCAGTTATACCTTGATGATGCAATACAACTAAGGAAATATTTCATTTATGTACAAAGTTATATTTAGATAACTTTTATTTATACTATTATAATCTAGCTCTATTGTATGTTATTAACTACTATATTTAACATACGTTAAATATTGTTTGATTATTATAATAGTAAAGCATTATTTAGAAAACATTTTAACATTATTATAAAATAACACCATCTTATTCTTTGAAACCATTTTATCATATTTCTATTAATAAATATTAAATAAATAACATAACTATATTAAATAGTATTTCATTAATGATATTTTATTAAAGTCTACCAATTCTTTTATAACACTTACTCTAGTTTCTGATTTGATAAAATTGTGAATATTTAGTCTGAACTCATAGCTTCTGCTACAGGATAAAGACTTGTTGCTAGGTCTCCTTATAGTAAGTCACAAAATCAATATGATGGTGACAAAGATTGAGGTAAATTGGCTAAAAGAGCAAACTTTCAGGAAAAGTAAGTTATAGAAAAAATAATTTGTATAACCATTTTGTCTTTGATAATTATTAGAGTATAAATATATTTTAACTATTTAAACTCCTAATGTTTAAGCTAAAAGATATCGATAAAGGCACCTGAATGGCTCAGTCACTTAAGCATCTGACTCTTGATCTCAACTCAGGTCTTGATCTCAAGGTTGTGAGTTCAAGAACTGTGTTGGGCTCCACTCTGGTTGTGGAATCTACTTAAAAAGAAAAAAAAAGATTTTGAGTGAACTCTATCCCAGATGTATACCAACCACTTACATGAATCACATATTTTGTATCAGAATGTTAGCTCTATAAATCACCATAAAAATGGCCCATTCTAGATTTTTATTTTTACATATAAGGAAAAAGTTGGATTACTATTACTAAATAAGAGAGTAGAATCCAGGATTTCACAACTCCAGTCCAGGAAATTTTTTAAATGTGTAAGACTTAATGTGCTAGTCTCTGAGTGGTACTTGCACTAGAGGTACCATCATACAATCTCAAAGTTAACAAATAAATGAAGATCCTCTTTTATTTTATACCCAGCATGAACCATGTGCTTGATGCTATGCTCTGTTTTAAAATATATGGAAATCAAAGAGGAATAAATGATGGACTGTCTATCAAGCTCCAAGTTCTCTGTATGGCTCTTTAAATATGTAATCCATTTGCTGTTACAACCACCTTTAGAATGATACATTACAGATGTGGATATTAGGATTCATAGATAGGGACATATGCGTAGCTCTGTTAGTTGAGCATCAGACCCTTGGCTTCAGCTCAGGTTGTGATTCCAAGATTACAGGATCGAGCCTGGCATCAGGCTCCATGTTGAGCATGAAACCTGCTTAAAATTCTCTCTCTCTCTCTCTGAATCTCCCTCTGCCTCTCTTCCCTGCTTGTGTGCTCTATCAAAAATAAAAAGAAAATGTAAAAGAAAAATTATAGACCCAAGTTACAATCATTTTTTTAAACTCTTATTTATTTATTTTGAGAGAGAGAGTGCACACACATGAGGTGAGGAGAGAAAGAGAGAGAGAATACCAAGCAGGCTCTCCACCATCAGCACAGAGTCTGAAGTGGGGCTCCAACTCATGAACCATGAGATCATGACCTGAGCTGAAATGAAGAGTGAGGTGCTTAACAGACTGAGGCACACAACTGTCCCTACAATCTTAATGTAGTAAAATTCCAGATTTTCTCTCCTGAATCAGAAAGTATCTATAAGACTCTTCAGTAAAGTATTTAAAGATCCAGTACATGATTTTGTTTTTTATCTTTGAAGAGAAGGATCAATGTCACACTGAAAAGATGTCTGGTTTACCTAAAGGACTCATATTTGTTCTTAATATATTCAACATGCTTGAGAGAGTAGACAAATGACACACTCAAAATAGGATCATTTTAAGAAAGCTTATTGACAATAATGCGACACAAAGATGTGGACTCAGTATAGGAGAACCTCACATGAAGCGGGTGAGCAGCAGAGATGCTGTTATCAGGCCTGAACTGGAAGGCAGGGTCGGGTTACCAAAATGTGCGAGGAGAAACCCTGTAGAAAACAAGTTGCTTGGAGAAAAGTTGTGACCGATACCTAGGGCAACCCCATAGCGTGAAAGAGGTCTAATACCTTAATTTCACTCTCATTCTTCTTCTGATATTGGCGAGGACTCTCCAGGCATTCCTTAGTTCACCTGATCACAAATTCAGTGTAAGCAAATTAGGTGATGAGGGTGAAGCCATGCAAAGTCAGGCTTAGCTAGTAGAAAGACAACATTCAGAGCAAGGAGAGGGAGTATCAGTACACGCCATTCTGCATTGGTCATGTAACACATTTTTGCTCATTTCTGGGAAGTTCATTTTAAGAAAAACTATAAAAATACTTTCCTTTGAACAAAAGAAAACCCTTATGGAAAAGAGTTTGAATAGGTTTAACACTGAGTACAGAAAAAGAATTGTTATAGAGGGAAAAGAAAAGCAAGTATTAAGTATAACATAGACAAAATGTATTAACAAGTCATTTTTGGTTAATGAATGAACAGAAAAATTACTGAGATCATTTTAAGCAAAAAAACAAAAACAAAAACAAAAACAAAAACGTAGGGGGAAGGGAGGCAAGGTCTTGGCTCACTTGACCAAGAAGACCAGGAAGAGTGCTGGCTGCTTTGTTGCTACATTGACCCCTGGAGTAATAGTTATACTAAGACACAGTATTTTTTTTTCTTTGAACATTTAACATTCCTTTTCTTCATCATTATCCCCCAGAGTTCAACTTGTGGAAGAGGAGATTCTTGTTTCTAGCAAAATAATGTCACTGAATCAGTGAGTGATACATTAGAAAGAACAAAATATATATAAATTAATTTAATGAGTAGGTTATAAGGATAGAACTTACAGAAAGAAATGCGTTGTTATTGTCAATGACAACTCATCACTGTCCTTTGTGAAAAGAAAGGTAGAGAATTAAAGCAGTTATCAGTATGGTATAACGTTATGCTGGTCCCCAATTTAAAAAAAAGGTTTTGGTAAAACATCAAAAAGTATTACTTCTCATCTCAGTACTACTTCTGAATAAGGACTATAGCCGTCCAAAAGATCTTGTGTTCTGTTCTGTTTAAAAACAAAACAAAAACAGGGAAAGACATCAGTTTAGTGTTTTGTAAAGAATTTAGGTTAGATTAAAAAAGAGCAGGATGGTCTCGTGGACAAAGATTCAAGTGTTTGTTCATAAAAGCCTATGATATCTGAGTCTAAAATTAAGGATTCACTTGAAAGAAGAAAGACGAGATGATGAGGACTGGATATGCGATATACTTTTCTGAGATGAAGTTTATTAAAGATTAAAAGAAGAGTTAATCCTTGAAAAGTGTGCATGATTATACATGAGCGCTTCTCATACAGTGGATCTTGTAGTGGTTGCCTTTTATCTTTAAACTTTAGTTAATCTCCAGTAAAGACAGTATGAATACATTGTGTATTCTTGAGACATTTTTTTAAAGTTATGAAGATGACTTAGGTTGTTTATTACATGCACTTATAAATTAATCCAAATGCAAATGTCTATCAACAAACAGGAAATACATCTAGTTTTCTACCAAATTACCCTGTGGTGATACTTAACTTCTTATATTTGTCAAGCAGTAGTGATAGGATGTCATAAGGATCTTGGAAGACTGACTTAGATTGCATTGATGAAAATACACTGACATTCTCAGAAGAAATTCTTATAAATATTTCTAGGATATGCTTGTTATTATTAAACCACTATTGACTGAACTTCTCTGAGAATAGAATGTTCTAGTTAATTTAATTCTCTGTTGAACTAAGAATTAATAGCTAAAACCATTTTATTTCTGTCTACATTGGTAAAGTTATTTTTAAAACTTCCTGGGGCATTATTTTTTCTTGCCT
The DNA here is from genome assembly GCA_004023845.1 of Helogale parvula. Taxonomy (NCBI): domain Eukaryota; kingdom Metazoa; phylum Chordata; class Mammalia; order Carnivora; family Herpestidae; genus Helogale; species Helogale parvula. The sequence goes on along the minus strand of PJEM01004599.1, from coordinate 123,658 downwards.
AAACACAGTCCAGTGAACATAAACAACTTTCTATGTGATGATTTACGATTTGATGATACTATTTATACAGTACTATAATATATGGACCTTTGAACTAAGTTTGTATTGATACCAGTTCAGTTGGGGTGATGATTGACAATCCCTGAAATTAAGTTGTCTTGGTTCGTGTCCCCTCTCTTTATATTTTATGATTATAGTCATTTAGATTCTGGTTTTTATTTATTTCACTTAAATGCAAACTCATTGAAAAACTTCAGGGAGAAAGCACTGTAAATTTGAAGAAATTGCATAAAATATCAAGAGTAAATATAATCAATCTCATAATGAAAAAATAAAAGCAAGTGTGTATAAGGTGGCAAAGAGAAGTGCTTCATTTTTGTCTCCTTGTGATCAAATCTCTGTTTTATCAAAGCTTTCAACTGATAAATGCATTTAGGATTGTACGTCTTCTCTTTCATTTCTTTGTTAGTGGTTGATGTTATCAACTATTTACCTATACTCTGTGCAACAAATTACCTGCTTTTACTAAGTGTGCATTAGAAATCTGATTCTTCCTGATGTCTCACATTGCCTACATTATTTCGCTTCTTTAAGACTTTATCAGCAGAAATCTAGTAAGTGCTAGTTCATTTTCCTAGTTCATTGTAGCTATGTATTAATTACTCTTTAGATTGTGTAGCTGGAACCAGACCGAAGAAAGGATATTTCCTCTTCTGGCTAAGATATAGAAAGCCAGAAGGAACATGGATCCTATTCTAACAATGAGATTAGGTCAAATAAACTAAAAAATTACAACTTTTCTAGAGTCCATCAGAGAGTTGAAGTTGCAATCTTAACTAAATTATTTAAATTCCAAAGAGAAACATGCCTCTACAACAAGAGATTGAACATAAGAACTAACTGTCCTGGGACAAATCACTGGAGAAGAGGCTGTTTAACAACTGAAATAAAAGCAAATAAAATAAAAATCAGCTACAATTTTCAGAAATTAGTAAAAGTCAAGTGTAAACTATCATCTATGTAAGGCTAGAAGAACTGAGGGCCCGTTCACTCTCTTATAAGCTTTTTTATTTTCCTTTTTCCCCATGAATCTCCCTCAGAAACTCAAGAGAAATCTGGAAGCAAGGCTAGCCATCAGAAAAAAAGCTCTTTTTATTGATGCAACCTCTCACAAATAATCTTAAGTTGCTAAGGGGGTGGGGTGCGTGGGTAGAAATATACAAAATCCTTGACTTTTTTCCTTTGAAACAAAAACCTACAACTCCTAAAGGAGGAGAAGCAGCTCATTCATCACCTTAAGGGCCAGCAGAAACTCTTTGTGACAAATAGGCAAAAGAAAAATCTGGAGTGGAGGGACAAAAGCCATCCTGGGCCCAGAATTCTAAATCTATAGCTAGTTAGAGGTTTGCTTCCAATGAGGTAGGATTAGGGAATACCCAGTAAAGAAAAACACAGATCAAGAGCAGAGTTTGGTGGGCGGACATGGGTAAAAAAAAAATAAGAAGAAGGTCCTTCAACCTTCTTCCCCATGAGACTTGGCACACAACATATGTGAAAACTGAAGGTAAACCTGGATGAAGGAGAGCCCTTGCCAGCCACCACCACTAGCCAGAATCAGGCAACAGGTAAAAGCAGTCTACCGCTAGAGGAGGGAGGGACAGTAGCCCAGGGCAGGCTCCCTTGTGTAGTGCCCATATACAGACAGGAGGAAAGTTGAGTGAGGGTGATAAACACTTAAAAAAAAAGACGAAATTCGATAAAAAAACAGAAACTTTCTTGCAGAGTGCTCTGCCACTGTGAGCACAGGGTAACAGTTCTGTTAAAAGGTTGTGAAGACAGTGATAAAGTGTAAAAGAAATAGCAGTAACAAAACTCAAACTGTTCAACTGTAAAAATGCTTAATGAACTCAAAAGAAAATGGGTAAAAAAAGGCAACAGAAGAATAAAAAGCAAAAGAAAGAGAAACTAAGCACATACTAAAGTGGTAGACACAATTTCAAATATCAGTAATGATATTAAATGTAAATTGTGTAACACATCAATGAAAATGCAAAGATTTTTGGAAGTGGGTAAAAAAAGAAATAATCCAAATACATTCTGCTTATAGAAAAGTCACTTTATATAATGATATGAATAAGCTAAAAATACAAAGATGGAAAAAGATACATCACAAAATACTCAACACAAGAGTGCGGAAGTGATTAAATGGATACAGAAGCAATCTTCAAACCAGAGTTTACCAGGAATAAAGAAAGATATTACAAACCAATGGAAAGGTCATTTCACCAAGAGGATGTAAAATTTTTAATTCTGTATGTATCTAGCAACAGATCTTTAAAATATATAAAGCCAACACTGATACAATCGAAAGGGAAAACACACAGATCCACTATCACAGTAGGAAACCTCAACACTCCCCTCACTAATCGCTTGAACATATAAAAAAAAGATCAGTAAGTAATGGGTTTGCTGGAGATTTACTTAAAAACACTGAATCTAATCACCATGCTAGAGAACAAATATGGGAACTGAAATACAGATTAGCTTATGTTCTACCTATTTCTGTGTGGAATTAGCAAAATAGCTATTAGTTATTCTTTTGCTGAATTAGACAATAAAATCAATGATATTCATATGTCCATCCCCTACCATACTCACAATCCCATCACTCTCCCACCTTATTAAAAGCTACTTATATTTCATGCTCCCATATATCAAATATTAGGGTACAAAGCAGTGAACCTCTCTATAATGATTTTACTGCTTATTCTCTATTCAAAGCACCAATCACTTTATGTTTATAGAGAGCAACACGAGATGAAAATGAGTTTGGGAAAGGTCTAAATTTGATTACCTGACTTTGCCAAGGGACGTCGATAAACTTAAATTTTAACAGTTGGAGTTTTGTGGACAGCATCACATGAAGGTCTACTGTGTCCCCAAGCTGATGGGTAATTTGGTGCTTTTCTAACCAGCTTTCTCAAACTGATGATTTCTCAGATTGATTCCATTTTTATCTGGGAGAAAGGCTGAGTGGTGCGTTGCTGAAGTATGAAGAAAATTAAGTGTTCCTGCTATGAACTTCTTTATCCCACTAAGGAAAACAAAGAAATCTAGTTCTAGTTTTCTAAGAAGCCCCTTTATTTAGTTTCTGTGTTGACCTAATTATGCTTTCTTTGCCAGCCCCAAGGAATACCTTACTTGAAAAAATAAGATGTGATACAATTCTCTCTACCTCATTAGAATACAAATATGTCAGGGACAACAGATAGAAATCAAATTGTTCCTGCTTACAATCTGTCCTTTTCCTTTCCAACACAGGATAACTTTTAAGATCTAGAGAGTGCACGTGTGTCACTTCTAGATACTTCCTCGCTAATCTCCCTCTCACCCTGTCAGCAGAGGGGTCTTCCAGGAAACAGATAAGTGGCAAAAAAGAGTCTCATCTTTTCTAGGAAATGTTGTAAGGATGGGGTTGGGGAATCTAACTAGTATATGGATTCAATCCTAGGAATGGGGTACTTGTAACACTCACCCAGTAGGGGCAGCAAGAGCTCAGTGGTACTATTACTTTCCTTGGGCATCTCTGGATGTCTTATAAAAATACCTTGATGGTGGTCCTTAAGAAACTAATGTGCAGGAGTATTTTGTACTAATTACACCACTTTTGGTAGCGTGCCGGCTGGCTGAACTTGGCTCCTGGTGGCAATTTTATAGCAACGTTATAGAAAATATTTCAATCCAAGAAGAGTTCGGCTGAAAAATGAGAGAAGTGAGAAAATGCTCAGGCTAGGAAAAAAACAAAAGCTTAGATGGTTAAATATTTAATAAAGGTAACTGTGCTAGGAAAAAGATCTCTGTGATCAGAGAATAAAATAGATCCACCACCCTATAATAATACAGTCATTTAAAATACCTCTTAGTTTTTAATGAATTATTTAGCATGATTTTAAAAACTTGGACTCCTTGCCCTTTACTAAGTTGTAAACTGACTCATTTATATATCATGTTATTGAATTTCACGGCATGCGTACAATTTCTGAATAACTGAAACATGTTGATCTCAGGGGTACTGACTGAGCCAACAAAAATCTGTTGCACATTAAAAAAAAAATTACAACCAAAGGGGAGAGATTTCACCATCTGTTGGTCACACAAAGAATTAGAATGTATGGCTCTTCTAAAGTTTAGAAATTGTTCCTACATTTTTATAATATAGGTGAGAAAATGGTTAAGCTCCAGAGTTGTTTACGCAGGAGGTTAGGGACAGAGTGGAGACTAGAAGCCAGGAGTTCTGCTTCCTTGACTGGCTGTCTCACATGGATTCTAGAGGCACTAAGTGTCTATACACTTCCAATTACAAGAGATACTAGTTTAAACTTATCCTTTAAGGGTAGTAGAGAGAATCACTGAAACTAAGTGCAAACACCACAAAGCATGTGTCCCTGTTTCATTCTGCACCGCACTTAACAGATGGGTGTGTTAACTTTCCATTCTCTTTCTCCTCTACCACTGGCTAATTTTGGAATCTGAATTTTAATACTTTTCCACCTGGGTTTCTGTTCAGGAAAACAGGACCATTGTACATGAAAAAGAGGCTTAGATTCTCACTTATGTATAATTCATAAGAAAGTGAGGAAGAGACACTAAACAAAATTAGGAAATGATACAAACAAAAATGCACGTCTACATATGTATGATAAAATGATGTGTCTTCGTTGCATAAACATATGAAATTCAGAAATAACGCATTCACCATTTTGAAACCTTTGATCTAGTTGGTAAAACATCTATTTGAGTAATCTGTTTCAGTGAGACACCATCTTAATAAAAATAATTAATATTCACTACCTCAATTTACAGCAGCCCCCCCCCCTCCACATTTAGGAATTATAAGGGAAATTGTAAGTGGAATTTTGTCTTCAATGAACCTGGCTCACAAGCTGTACAGATCTTGATTCCAGTTAAGAAATAGCAGTTATCAATCGTTACCATACACTTTTATAGAGTTTTTGACAAGTCATTTGCTTCCCTCAGTGAACTGAGTGAGGGATTATCATCAAGATTCTCCCGTGGAAAAAAATGCCAGAACAGACAGTACCACTGGGAACAGAGGCAGAGTTGGAAAAGTTACTGGAGTATGAGGGAGAAGTAACAGAAAGTAAAGAGGAAAGGGTGTGCTGTAACTCAGACTGGAGGGAAGCAAACCTTACTCTTTTTTCCTAAGAAAATAGGGCCAAACGCTATTTCACATTGCCTTGCTTTCCACCCTGGGCTCCCATCCCTGTGCCACAGCGGGACTGCATGTCCTTTGCCTGGCGTCCACACAGAACTGTTCTTTTGCTTCTAATTAAAACAGTCAGGGGCTCTGCTGATTAAAGGTAGGAATCGGAGAACTGTTTTCATTTTATTCCAAATTAGTTTGAGCTCACCCCAGATCAAAGGAAAGCTGGACCTGAGAAAACAAACAGACCACAAACAAGCAATTTGCTGACCTGACGCTATTTCCTGGAAGTAACGGGATTCTGACCCCCTTGGATGGCTGGTTCAGCAGCCATGACGGCAGCGAGTGGGGTCCCAGCCAGGGAGGGTCTTAGGGCTCCCTGTTTCTGAAAGTCCGCTTTGAAAATGAGGTTTTAATGACACGAAGCCTGGTCAAGAGAGTCTCAAAGGTCTAAACACAAGTGGACTCCTATTGAAACATACGTGCAAGCATGTGCATGCATGCGCGTGCACACACCCACCCACCCACACACACCCACACACCACTTCATTCAGGGGCAACACTTTGCTTATTCTGGGTTTTTGATTGTGTTCATTTTATCAGTACATCCTTTTGCCAGTAACAGCTCAGTCACTTAGTGAGACGTGCTAGCAAAACGGCCTCCCACTGGTATATAATATGTCTGCTTCCTTACTGTATTTGAAACATCAGGATGGTTTTTTTCTAGAATCAATTATTTTTATGATGTTTTCTTTCTTTCTTTCTTTCTTTCTTTCTTTCTTTCTTTCTTTCTTTCTCTCTCTCTCTCTCTTTCTTTCTTTCGTTATTCCTTTTTTAGAGTGGTGATAAAATTCTATTCATTCAAAGTTCTAAAACTGTCAATTGTGCTTCCTTTAACCTCAGTTGCTGGTTTCCAAGTAGAAGATAGAGAACTGGACAGATCATAAAGTAAGCATTTTGGATTGGGGTTATTGCACAAGTTTGGTCTGAAATAAGAAAGGCCAAAAGCAAATACATACTCCGTAGTATAAATATATGTCTCCCTGATTTCTATATATCATGTAAGCTCCACATATCCTATCATAGGTCGTATTTCTCATGAAGTGCATGATGATTTCCAAACTGAATATTTAGATAATAAAACATAATTACACATATAGAGTGATGCCCAATTTATTTTTTTAAAATTTTTTAAAGAGAAGCTTCTTTTTAAAAAATTTTCTTTATGTTTATTTATTATTGAGACAGAGAAAAACAGAGGATGAGTGAGGGAGGGACAGAGAGAGAGGGAGACACAGAATCCGAAGCAGGCTCCAGGGTCTGAGCTGTCAGCACAGAGCCCGACCCAGGGCAGGAACCCACAGACTGTGAGATCATGACCTGAGCCGAAGTCGGCCACTCAACCAAATGAGCCACCCAGACGCCCCTAGTAACGTCCAATTTAAAGGTGAGTATGAAGTCAACACATTCTCGTGAGTTGTTTAAAAGACTTGGATGAACAGAACAGTATTCCTCTACTTCCCATTTTAACAAGGAAGGACAAATCCTCACCTTCACAAATACTAACGTGAGTTCAAGAATCAGAGCTCTGCTGTCAGACTTTTGAAGAGGAATGTGTCCAACAGATACAAATAGATATTTTTAGAGTTAGGCATTTTATAAGACTTTTAAATTGCTTGGTGGTCTTGAGTCTTTTTTGTTTTTTAGTGGTTGGAGCAGTTTCTGTCCAAGAATTTTTGAACTGAGGCTGTAAATAAATAAATAAATAAATGGATCCTCAGTAAATGCTTCAAGCTATCTACTTTGTCATTTCTGTATTCAAGATAAATGAGGAGGAAAAACAAAAGAGAAAGTGAAGGGGAATTTTGGATTAAATCCAATATTAGTACAGTGGTTTTAAAGAAAATTGTCTCAGTTTAAATTGATTTCTTTTTTAAATTTTTCTTATAATATTCAAGAAATGGAATATAACATTATATTTGTATCACCTTTGACTTATTTAAGTTTGATATTTCTCTTATTTTTTTAAAGTTTATTTATTTTGAGAGAGAGAGAGAGAGAGATTGGGAGCCGCAAGGGGCAGAGAGAGAGGGGGAGAGAGAGAATCCCAAGCAGGCTCTATGCTGCGCTGTCAGCAGGGCACTTGATGTGGAGCTCAGTCCCAGGAACCAAGAGATCATGACCTGAGCTGAAATCAAGAGTCAGACTCTTAACTGACTGAGTCAACCAGATGCCCCCTTTTTCTTTTTTTTTTTTTAAAGAAAAACATAAAAAGCATCTCAAATGTATACAAAGTTCCATTTTTTCCCTCTTTTTCCCCAAATATAAGAGTTAAAGAATGGATATGTAATTGTTTGTTGTGGTCTTTCTCATTATGCAGAGTACTATTTGGACAAAAAGACCCAAATTAAGTGGAACACCTAAGATTTGCGATTTTTAACTTTCACACATTCTTCTTACAACGCAAGATAGAATTTCTCACTGATAGAAATATTAGGAAGCTTAGCAAGTATGAAATGAGCTCTGATAAAGAGAAATTATTATGGTGTTTTATTGGGTTTCTTTTGCTTCCATAACATATTACAATTAACTTAATGACTTGAACAATACAAATTAATTAGCACAAGTAAATGATGAAGTTTTGGGGTAACAGGGGATTTGTGGGGTCTGGAGCCAACAGTCAAGAAAGAATTCTTAAAGATGTCTTTGGTGCAAAAAGGTGCTTTTATTAAAGCACAGGGACAGCACCCATGGGCAGGAAGAGTTGTACTGCAAGTGGTGGGTGACCATTTTATGGAGTCTGGGGAGGTAAAGTCAAGAGAGAGTTTACAAAGAGATTTTCACATGCTAAAGACTTACTGGAGGGCTAGCTATTGTCAAGGTAAGGGTGTTTTTTTCTCCAGCAAAGCTTAACATTAAGACAGTAAGGTGTTCCTAGACTTTAGGACATTGATGGTTAACTAGTTCTAGTTAAACTGGGAGAGACTCTTATCGGTTTAACCATTTGTTTTTTGTCCTTTTCTGTTTTGGGGAAGCCTGGAGTGTCCAAAGAATATCATACATGTCCCACCTGTGGCCGGGAAGGGACACACACACACACACACACACACACACACACACACACACAGTTAGCCTGTATTTTGCCCTCAGCTTGCCTCAGGCTCCCTCATCACAATGTAGTTTACATGGTATTAAAGTCAAGGTGTTGATGGGCTGTATTCTTTTAAAGGCTCTAAAAGGATCTATCTTCATCTGTGTGTGTTTAATGTTTATTTATTTTTGAGAGAGAGAGCTCTCATACAGCGTTATAGGTCAACTTATGGAATGTAACTCGATGATGAACTTTGTGACCTAAAGTTTAACTTGTTTTTCAAGATTCTGTTAAGTAACCCCACCCCTTTACTAAGACCTGGCCAAGGCAAAGTCCAAGGTGAGGTTAAAGTCACCTAGCCCCTAGACACCTAGACATCTTAGGTGTCTACCTATGATTGGTCATTTTAGAAGGACAAAAAACTTTAAAATGATAGGTTCCCACCAAAAGTAGCGTCTGTGTTTTACAATGTAATTGGCAACCATGAGATGCTGTGGATTATAATTGGTTAACTAAATAATGATGTATTCTGTCCATATAATCTCATTGCTCCCTTTGTTTGGGGCCATTCTCTGCACTTTCTCCTTACCATTAGGAGATCAGGTTTGGCCTGGCTATAAATAAAATTATGCCTCACTCCTAAGAGTGAGGTGGTCTTTTCATCATCACCCTGTAATAACAGGAGGCAGGAAGGACAGAGAGACAGAGAAAGAGGATCTGAGAGCAGGCTCTGCACTGAGGGCAGAGAGCCCAATGCGATGGGGAGCTCGAATTCAACAAACTGCAAGATCATGACCTGAGCCCAAGTTGGTAGCCTAACTGACTAACCCACCCAGGCACCCCTTCATCTGTGTCTTTATTCAGGGTTTTAGCAGAACTCTGTTTCTTAATAAATGTTGTAGGGTGCAGGTTCCCATTTGCTTATTTGGTTTTAGGCCAGAGCCGCTTCCAGCTTGCAGAGGACACCCCTAGTCCCCAGCCTTTGCCCACCTTCTTCCAGCATCACCAGCAACAGATCTTGTCACTCTCACCTGCCAATTTTCCCCTTCATCTCCTGTCTCATCTCTCTCTGACCCAGCTGAGAAACATTCCCCACTTTAAGAGATGTCATTTAAGGGTGGCAGAATATGCCACCATAAAATATTCCTCTTTAATTTAAGGATTATGTTCAGATGATTACTTTGGGGCACAACAGGACACCGGGCAAGTGCTGAAAACAAAGTTAAAGTTACCCTTTTGTAAGGGAAATTTATATTTATAAAGGAAATCTCCACTTGTTAAAGGTGTCCCCCTTTCTGCACCAGGAAAGGAAGGGTGATTAAGTCACAAGAAACTGTTATCAAAGAAAAAGTTACTGATTTAAATCTGTGTAATCAACTTGCTTGTCATTAGGGTACTTTTCTTGGCCATTTGCCCTTCGCCTGACATCCTCCAAACTCCTCTCTCAGTCATTACTTGAAGTTTGTATTTAAACTTGAGTTTTAAGCCACCTTTGAGTGTCATTCAATTTCCCTGGGTATCTCCCATGTATACATGAGGTATACCTGTTAATAAACTTCTATTTGTTCTTCTCTTAATCTGTCTTCTCCTTTCCAGGCTCCCAGCTGAGAATTTAGTGTAGTGGTGTTATACTCAGATTTAAAAAAAATTTTTTTTATGTCTTTTATTTATTTTTGAGAGACAGAGAGAGACCGTGCGAGCAGGGGAGGGGCAGAGAGAGAGGGAGACACAGAATCTGAAACAGCCTCCAGGCTCTGAGCTAGCTGTCAGCACAGAGCCCGACGCGGGGCTCGAACCCACAAACCGTGAGATCGTGACCTGAGCCGAAGCTGGCCGCTTAACCGACTGAGCCACCCAGGCGCCCCTATACTCAGATTTAATATCGCCTCCAAAAACCAGAGACTACCAGGGAGACTGAGTCACTCATGCAAAAGCAAAGGGCTTTATTATGAGTTTAGGCTGGCCGAGCCTAAGCTCAGGCTCACAGACCTTACCAGCACAGTGGATTCATGCTGAGAGCCCCAAACATGGCCGGGTAGGGGCTTTTTTAGGAAGGGAGTATTACAGGAAATGGCGACACAGCCACAGTGATCCAATCCCTATCCCCTATCAATACTGGCGGTAACTATAACCATACATCGATACTTTTAGTGGGAGCCAATCACAACATTTAGAGTATTGACCAATCACAGAGTGGGCCCAGGACCCTCATGTAGGGTGTGACTAGTCTTAAGCAATAGGTTATTATCTTATAGCCTCCATCTTTAGGCCTGCCCTTAGATATGTTAAAGATGTTAGCTGGTTTTTTCTGATTGTGTGTTACAAGGGTGGTCCCTCCTTTCTTGGGCAATGTGTGCTCTTCTATTGTCTAATGATTCTGAGAAGCCAACACCTAGGCCTTCAAGGTCAGAGGGGAAGCTTGAATCAGACCTGCGTCCTTACAGTGGGAAATTATTTTTTTCTTCCCTACAATGGAATTATATTGGGTTCACGCAATAATTCAAGAATATCTTCCATTGCAAAGATTTAATTATATTTGCAAAGACGTGTTTTCCATGTAAGGTAATATATTCAGAGATTCTAGTGACTAAGTATGAATATCCTTGGGGGTCATTATTCTCTATAATATAGGCTATTAAATGATGCTGAGTTTCTAAGAGAAGATGTAAACAGATTTATTGAGGACATAGGATTACTGGGGAAAATACTTGTGGTTTGAAGCTGTCATTATAACAGAACATCACTAATGTATTAATGTGCCACAAGCACAAACATTAATTTTTCTAGCAATAAGTTACATAATCTCTGTAAAGTTTATTTATGAAGAATGATAGCTACACAACAAAATTTAGGAAAGAAGTAATTTTGTACAATATGCAGTTTAAAATGTGATGAGGGGATTTTTTTCATTGTATTTCTTTTATTATATTACTTTTTAGCTTTTGGCTGTATTCACTAATCACTACTGATGAGGAAGCATGAGGGGCAAAGCACAAGCCAACACAACCCCCCCAATTCTAGGTGGGGTCTGTTTGACATTCCTTAGACACTCCCAAGGAATGAACAACAACAACAACAACAAAAAACCTGATAAGATTCCCTACCAGTTTACTTGAAAAAGGCAACCCCATCATAGCCCATAGCCCAAAGTCCAGAAACTCCTTACTGTCTTAATGTTAATGCTTTGCTGAAGGGAAAAACAACCTCAGCTTGGCAATAGCTAGGCCTCCAGTAAGTCTTTAGCATGTGAAAGTCTCTTTGGAAACTCCTTCTTGACTTTATCTCCCCAGACTCCATAAAATGGTCACCCCCAAACTGGCAGCACAGCTCTTTCTGTCCACAAGCCCTGTCCCAGTGCTTTAATATAATCACTTTTTTGAACCAAAGACATCTTCAAGAATTCTTTCTTGCCTGTGTGCTCTGGACTCCACGAACCCTCCATCACTCCAAAACTTCACCACATATAAATTCATTTATTACCTCTCACGTTATCTGTTCATTGTTGAAGATTGTTTTTCTCTGTAGAGCTAGAATTTAGAGTAGCTGGTGAAGTTTTGGGGTGATTTTGCAGGAAGAGCTGCACTGGGGTCCTGATGGGTAACTTATTATTTACCCTCAGGTTAGGATGGGGTCAGTGAAGGGGTAAGTCTCTAAGAAATTTGGAAGCAAGGTTCCCAGGACCTTTAGGGGCTAGCTATTGCCAGGGAAACGCCACTTATTACCATTTAATAAAACCTCAGTCATGAGACCCTTTAGATATATATTGGGGGGCCATCAGCTTGGTGCATGAACCCCAGCATATATCCTGGGGCTGTTGAGATAAAGGAAGTAGATTTATAGGATCCTGAGATTGGGACAATGTTAAACCACAGTTGTCTTTTGCCCCCAGCAAAGTGTCATCGTTGAGGCAGCTGAGGTCCTAGAGGAAGGTCACTCTGCTAGTTTCAAGGACTTGTCAATGGGCTGCAGGCCATAAGGGAATTTAATTTTTCTTTGCCTCAGTATCACCATGGCAAGCATTTAAACCCTATCCTTTGTTCTTGGATAGCTGGGAGTGTCCAAGGAATATCACACAGACCCCACCCACGGTGGGGTGGGGGGTGCCAGCCTGTATTTTGCCCTCGGCATTCCTCAAGTTCCCTCATCATAAGGGAATAACAGACTCTCAGTTCTTATGGAATTATTTATTTCTGTAAGTCAGATTTGCACGTACTTACAATGAAATATGCAATTTGATTAAATTCATAAAATTTTAAACACTTTTATTTTCTCTTCTACCTCCATAGCAGACATAAAAGAAATATTGCTACCAAAAAGGTGGGTGAATTGCATGTAGTCTGACTGACAGTTATCTGCTGCTCTTCTGTGGGGAAACATGGAATTTTAAGAAATTGCCATTTTTCTTTTTCTTTTCCTCTTACCTACGCTATCCAGTAACTAAGCCTTACTTTTTACTTCCACTTTGACTCATTATCCTCACCATCTGAACATGCAGAAACCTGATATATTTTTAATTTTGGTAATTAACATATAGCCAACATTAAAAATAAGAGGTTAAACATATTTCAATAAAAAGTCCCAAAAATGAATGCTCAAATTTGCAAATTTACATGAATTTGCCATTATAGGAAATTCTTTTTCCTTCTTACTGTGGTGATTCCAAAGTAAAATATTTACATAGTGTAATATTATGAAGGGTGATGTCACATAATTAGTAAAACTAGAGTAAGCATTTTAGCAATGTGGCAACATTGGCAATTAAACTTTTGAGGACTTCAAGATTATAGAATCCCTGTTAAAGTTCCAGGCTATGTGTTTGCTTTAAAAACATTAAAAATAAGTTAAATCATTTTTTTCTACTGTTCTGTTTACATGGATATTACTTATATAAAATGAATATGTATTGGCACAAATACTAAGAAAGTGAATAAAAACAAAAATTTTAAAATGCTTATCATGTAGAAAGCTATAATTAGGAAGCTAAATACAACATTTATGGAGATCCATATATAGGGAAGAGTTTGAAATATGCTAATTTGAAAAATGCTTTTCCTATTGCTAATTTCTGAATTTTTAGTAAGACACAGATAAGATATGACATGATGAAAAGAAATCATGATGTTTTTAATCATCCAGATATGCAGATGGGATAGATCAAGGGGATTCCATAAAGACTCAAGAGTGAACTTAGATTATTTCACTGCTCTGTTGTACATCAATGTCTTCAGCTTTGGGAATGATAACTATAATGGTCAAGTCAATGTTTTTTCACAGCTTTGTGGAAAGGATCAAGTAAGGGAATTAACGTAATTCTCTTACTATAGTATTTTGCACTATTTCAGCCCTTAATAAAAGGCAAGGGCTTATTATGATCATCATTAATAATAAAATGTAAGTGCAGTCACTAGTTTTGTGATCAAAGCAACAATTTCTCACCCACAGGATGGCATTGCAAATCTCTTTCTCAGGAATGTGAATTTGAGGATTTTAAAGAAAATGATGAGTATGTAGCAACTCAAATTAAGTTGCTGTTCTTAACATTAAGTGTAAAAAGAAGTATCCTACTTATGTTTTGAAAATACTTGTTTCTTGGACTGTTATGGAAACTTTGAAACAATACTTACATAAATATTAAATATGTTAATATAGCTTACTTATATAATAATAAATATATATTATTTATTAATCACTACCAGTCTCTTGATGAAATTTCTGATGAAGAAACCACTGTTTTTTAATGTATTTGAGCCACAGAAAGATCTCTTTGAAATTGTCTTATATAGAAGTCCAATATAAATTAATGTATGTATTCATTTATTAAAAAAATTACTTGCCACTTATCATGGACCAATGGCTGCTAGATACTATATAAAAAGTGGTGCTGCTTACTGCTGGGAAACCAAGTAATTTGGCTTATCCATCTTTGTCCTCTTGTACTTTAATTATTAATGTGGGTTTCTGTGGGGACATAGTTTGAGTAGCAGTGACAGTAAGTTTAATTTCTCAATGGTTTCAAGATATGAATAACTATTTTGTGGAGCATGCATATTTACCCTATGCCATTCACTGTACCTTCTACATATTAATTCATGTGATTCTCTCAATAACTTTTTATTACTTTTTTAGAGACAAAGAAACTAAAGCACTGACACCTTTAATAATTTGCTCAATATCATACAAGTAATAAGTAGTAGAAACAGGATTCAAACCTAAGGAGTCTGAGTTATTTTTACATTCTTAAAAAAGAAGAAAAAATATCTTAGTGTTAAAAAGGGCTTTAAATAATTGATTCTATTATTTATCCAATTTTGGATAACTTTATTAAAATCATCTTTCAAGGGTTACTCTGGCTCTTTTGAAAACTTCTGGTGATGAGAAATTTACTACCATCTAGGGCAGTCCATATTATGCTTATTAACTTCAATGTATCTGATTTCTGAATTTCTGTTAATAACTGCAGTCCATTTGTCTTTTTAAAAATTTTTTAATGTTTATTTATTTTGAGAGAGAGAGAGAGAGACAGAGTGCGAGCAGGGGAGGGGCAGAGAGAGAGGGAGACACAGAATCCAAAGCAGGCTCCAGGCTCTGAGCTCTCAGCACAAAGCCCAACATGGGGCTCAAGCTCCCAAACTCTGAGATAATGACCTGAGCTGCAGTCTGATGCTTAACCAACTGAGCTGCCCAGGCCCCCCTTCATTTGTCTTATAGACCAGAAGGATCCCTTGAGGTTATAGAGGACACATATAAGACACATATTTGTCTTTTTTACATGACACCTTTTCATGTTTGGAATTATTTGGTTTTACCCAAAAAAGTTTTACTTAATGTAAAATCTTCAGTTCTTTGATCCATACTTTATCAACTGGCATCAGATTTCTCTTAATTACCTTTATCTGCTTCTTCTGAACATGATTCAGAAGGCCTACACCTCCTTTGAGATGCTGCATCTAGAATTAATGTTTCTAACGTCATTGGAGGAGAGATGAGTAGACCATTAATTTCCATTTGATTCTATTGGGTTTTTTTCCTCCAAAAGTCAGCCCGCATTGATCATATGACATTAAACTTGCAGCAAAGTATAACTTCTGAGATTTTTTCATCCATCCTACTAGTCATTTATATTATCCCTCTCTGGTACCTTTGAAATTGCTTTTGGAGATCCAGATGCCTCGCTACAATTTTCGTTTGTCGGGATCACTGTGTTACTTTAGTCTGCAACATTGTTGTATCCCAGCTGTTATGCATCCACTAATGACTTGAGGTCTTCCTTACACTTCATAAACGTGGACATGAGGTCTATGTTGGAATAGCCTTCTATACAATTTCTGCACTCATGTATTGAACAGATACTTTTCATATGATAATTACTAGTTGAGCACAGCACCAGTCACATGTGATATGCCTGAACAAGGTAGCCCTTGTTCCTTCCAACAGCATGTGATAGCTTAACTTCCATGCCCTACAAGCCCTCCTCTTTCAGATAATTAAGAGCTAATATTTTGATATGATCATTAAACTAGGTGGTTATTTACCCAATGGCACTAAAATTCAATCTGAACTCTATTCTGAAGCTCAAAATACGAGACACTAATATACCAAAGTTCTAAAACAAGATATAGTCTACATTTCTTGTGAACTAAAGACCCTATAAAAAGAAATTAAGTTAATCTTAGACAGCTTATCCTTTTTCTGAAGCTGCCCTTTATAAACTGAGGCACTTATGCTTTTTAAGCCACATTTGCTTTTGTTCCTTTGCCAGGTAATATTTCATCATCCAACCAAAGCAACTACAGTGACTCATCACCTTTTGGCCTGGAACATAAGTCAAATGTGTTTTTATTTGTTTCTAATATTGTTTGTTTGTTTTTAATAAGACCTTTGTTGATTCCAGCCTTTTAACTTTCTTAACACAGCTTCAAGTACTTCCTCAAATATTCAGTTGACTTTTGAAGAACGTGAAGCCTCCTTCTGCAGGCAGAATGATTCCTTTGGGACACCTCTTAGCTTTATGTGAAACAAAAAAAGATGTGGAGAAATATCAGTTTGTGTATAGTGTACCAGGAAATTTTAATTCAGTATATTCAATACTAAGGTATAACCTAGTCAGGGTATTCAACTTCAAGGTAAAAAAAGTCACTCATCAGGGAACTAGAGCTGGAAAAGAAAATACAAACAAAGAAGAAAAGTCAGGTAAGTCCTATACTTTCTCTGCAGCATAGCAGTTCCTAATGACAATGGAGTAATGTTTAAAAAGTTTAAAAGAGAAAGGAGTGTGACTCAATAACTTTATAGCCAGCTGAGATATCTTTCAAATGTAAATAGAACATGGAGACATTTGAAAAGATTACAGAATGAAATAATTAATGGAGTATAAGTTTTGACTAGAATACAGAATTCAAGTATGGAAGGCCTTATAAATCATCACTGATGAAAATCTCAATTCCCCTTAAAATGTATCTAAATATCCTTAAAGAACATAGTAATATAAAAAAATGAATAACACATGAATACTGTAAATACCATGAAGTAGCTTATAAATGTTCAAATATAGGTAGAGGAGTGATTGAAATATGTGACACATTAACATTTTCCTCATTTACAGGAGGGCATTAATAGGTTTCTTAAATAAAAATTTATAGTTGAAACTATAGGTAATATAATCTTATGGATAAAATACTTTCTGAACTTTTAGCTAAATATAAAAATATATAAAATAGCTCTGTGGTAAGAAAACATTTATTTAAGTTCCAATAATATATTTATGCTTAATTTTCAATGTTTTTATCCTTAAAAATTAAATTAAATTAAATTTAGTAATTTTGCTAGAATGCTTTAATTGTATGGTCCCATTTTCTTAAGAACATGTGTTTCTATTGATCTGTTTTTCCATTTTTCTATATATCTGTATATAGAGAGAGAAATGTCTGAAATGAGGTTCACTCAAATATTTGGAGTGATGTGTCTTTTTTGTGATTAAAATTTTTTTTTGAATCCTTAAAGAATCAATGTGCATTCTATATACACAATAGTAGACTGATAGCTATTTGAAGAAAAACTGGAAGAAGTGTCACTAGATGTTAATTCTTTGTGCCCAATTCTTTGTGCCCAATTCTTTGTTGCAGGAATATGGATATGTTGAGCTTTTTATTTTGCCCTCCAATCCCAATCTACTCTTTGTTTTTTCAAGCTCTTTCTGCAGTGAGAGGCTGAACCCTTGGACTGGGTTACCTGGTTTTCTTATCTGGTTTCAGATGGCTGAGTTCAGCCAATGGGAGGCCTTGGGAGGGGAATCACAGGGCAAGGGAGAAGATTGACATATTTGCCCCCCATCCCTCTCATGGTTGGCATCATTTTCTGTTAGTCTTTGCCACCCTGCACCATGGCAGCTCCCATTAGGGAATCCCCTACGGTAGGACTCCATCTTTCCACAGCTCCAGTAGTGCTCTTTCCTTCTGTGGCCCTTCCAGGTAAAGAGTGGTAATACTTTCCTACTGTTGGTACTCTGTGGGTGCCTCACATACATGTCCTTACTCTGGTAAAATTTCTAGAACTTTACCTGCTGCATTTTGTGTATGATAGAACAGATAGAATAAGTAATACATGCCATTTTGTTTTGTATTTTCTGATATTTTTAAATAAGAACAAATTGCATTTTTTTCATAAATTTATTGTGACAACCTGTAGGTTTTTATTTTAACATTGGAGCTGTATGAATATGACCCAATTCTAAGGCACAAAAATGAAAACTACTACAGTAAATAGCAAAAAAAAATTATGCACATAAATATAGCATTTGACAAAATACATTTAATTATTTTATTGTGTAAAAAGATAGAAATTATGATTGATTTAACTAATAGTTTAATTTAAAAGTAGTACTGCTACTTACCATCCTTTTCATATTGTAGGTGAGATAAAGCAGAATAGAGTTTTAAGCATCAGTCACTTAGGGATTCTCTGGTAGTCTCTGGTGTACTCAGTTTATTTGCTGATTGCCTAAATCTACATAGAGATTTACATGGATGTTTCTCTAAATGATTGTCACCTCTAATACCAGGGCATTTCATGAATGCTAGAGTGAGTTTACATATATTGAAAATTTTCAGACAAATTTCAGGAAAGAACACTGAAGGGAACGTATTAGTTCTCTTCTCCAGCCCCTCCCCCACTGCCATCAAGCTCTTTCTCCCCTTTTCCTCATAATGTCTTTGAATTCAGCAGGGATTTTAGGTAACTGCTGGGAAATATTAAAACTCATTATTTGGTTGACCAGAATATTCGCCCTCTCTTATTTTCCAATAATGCTCTCTGAATGGTTTCCTTAATACTTTTAAAAGCTGTGTGGCACTTCAGCAGAGCACGATGTAGGACAGGAATTATAGTTATCGTTTCAGATGAGGTGTGTTGAAAGAGTTCAGGATGACGCAGTTGGCAGCTTTCAGAACTTGCCTCCTTATTATTACCATCTGTGTCAACTTGGAGGCTCCGTTACAGGGAGGGCAAGAAAAATGAAGCTGTCGTTGTGTTTGAGGTAGGTTTTTTTTTTTCATTATGATTGACCCTGGTATACATAGTAAGTGGATGAATGAAACTGAAAAATTATTCCAAGCTTTTGCTGGATATCACTTGTAACTATCTGCATATACAATTAATATTCCAAAACTTTTCTTTCCCACACAATTTTCTTACATATATTTCTTTAGCGATGATAAAAATATATCACTTTTTTTGTAGAACCTGGTGAAATTTGCAATATAATCTTTATAGCAAATATATTATTACTGGCCAAAAGAAGTGGTTCATTTTTATAACAAAGCACGTTGGCAGTAGAAATGAACAAAGAACAAGAATTGTGCAGCCTATATGAAGTGCTTGGAATGCTAAACTATTTGGAAGGGATCTGACTCATTTCAGGGAATTTATGTAGGTCAGAGTCAACCGCAAAATGAAGAAAGCAAAGAAAATGCTGAGAGTCAACTTTTAGGTTTCTCATGGTGGATTTATAAGCAAATGACATCATTTAAAGACTCTTGTAACGGTTCACTGAAAAACATCAAATGCATATATAAGTCATAAGGATAAAAAAGCTAACCTGAGCAGTTTATTCTTCTTAATAATACACACTGAATAATTTTCACACTGGAAGACTGTGTCAGCATGATACTATAGGAAGTACCACTTCATTGTGAGAAAGACATGAGAACTAATACCCTAAATGCACTACCCTATTGAAGTTTATTTATAATATTCCTACATTTAGTTTAATTAGACAATAAAAGGGTACATTTCTTATTTCAGAATATGGGTCTGGTCATCAATCAACATTTTCATTGCTAATAAAAAGACTTAAGTAAAGCATGTTAAAACTTTCACTATTTAAGCAAGGTTCACCTACATAAGAGATAGTGTCACAATTCAAACATGTAAATGTGAATATTTTAGTTGGTCTCATTCCTGACATGGTGAATCACTTTATAGATTAAACCATTTCACAAAGACCTCATTTTTGGTAAGTCATCATTAAACCAAAGGAAGAGTTGAGGAGCCAGCTAAGACTTTTCCAGCAGTAGACCCATTGTCACTTCTTTCTGAAAAATTTATAATGTTTTGTGGCTCCCAAACTAATTAAGAGATCAAATAGAAATGCCTGAAAATTCACTCACAAAAATCATCATATAAAAATATAATTTTCCATTTTTACCCTAGAATATGGATTCTACAAGCACAGAAATAAATCCTTGAGTTAAAGCTGACGTTAGCCCATGAGAGGTATGAATCCTATTTAAAATTTAGGTTCTGTTTGACATACACTGATCTGTCAGATGGAAATAAACAGTCTACTGGAAAACAACATGGAAGGGGAAAAGAATAAGCAATTCCCTAAGAAAAAATGAGAAAGAGTCTGGAGATAGACATATGAGAAGTTGTACATGTAAGAAGGGAACAGTGGTTTTGAGGTATATATAGTAAGAGTTTGTACCTAAGTTCTCTTACAGTGATATGCCCATTAGAAACCCTTATCATCCCTGTGATTTACGACTTTAGAACCTGTGGATGGAGGGTACATCAGGCATTATGAGCTTTATGAGCAGAGAGAAGATTTCCCAAAGAATGTCTGAGATTCAAGATTCCTCACAGCAACAAATGTTAAGCTGGAAAAGAGAGTCACCAGCATGGTGGAAGGATACCAACAACTTTAGGTGATAGTAAGTGGATGAGGAAGCAAAAACTCTTGCCACAAATAATTCTGTTGAAGCCCTTATACAGAGACTTGATCAAATGCCAGCCTGGCTTCTCTTGTCAAAGGCCACGTTCAAAAGATGACTCCAATCCTCTTAAAATGAACTGCTTAAGGAAGCTCAACATGTTCCCCAAATTTACTGTTTATTTCAGCCAGTATTTGACTATATCCCTAACCTCCCTTTTCTTAGAGCATTTACTTTTGAAAACTTGCAATTATAGATTCTTTCTCTGCTCCTTTGAGATGCAAATCATTTACTACCAACCATTGTGTCGTCAAAGACTTGGGGGCCATCTTTCAGAAATGCAAACATCTAGAGGGATAGCTCCCCTCTCTCTTAGCTCCTGTGAGAGGGTAAGAGTCTGACTTGGATGGGCACCTTGCTCCAATTTGCAAAGCTACCTCCTGTCTGTGAGAAGTTGCTTCTCTCTTTTAGATAAGTGTCAATTCAGAACACAGATGGCTTAATCACCTTGACCAATCCCTCCTCCCAATATCCCTCTGTACATTTTTTTAGCACACCCTACTCCCACCTTAAAAAGCCTCATGCTTTTGGTTTGAGTGGAATTGAGTCCAGTATAAACTGAAGTCTCTCTTTCTTATTGTACTAGTATGAATTAAATATGTCTTACTGTGTTCAGGGCAATTTCTTTCCTTTTTAATGGAAGGCAGGTTATGACTGAGATCCTGACAGCATCAATGTAAGGGAACCTCAGTGACACTGAACAACTGCCAGGCAGTTTGTACAAGCAGCAGCTAGGACCAAGTGGTAGCTGTGGCAAGCAGCATCAAAAGATAATGTGGGAGACCCTCTCTGGCCCTTTTGGCAATTTCTCAGAATTCAAGGCTAGGTAAATACTGAGGCCCCCAACCAGCTTAATTTTTGTTACTGTAACCCATCAATAAGTGGTAAAGTGATACACATATTGCAGAGGCACAATAAAGTTTGGTAAATAAGTAATGATTTTATGTTGGTCTCAGTCTATTGATAGTGATACTGTCCACTAGAAATGCTCATGGGCACTTGCCTGTGCCTTAACTGTTTGTTACAAGCCTTCATAGACATATCTCTGATCAAAGCCAATGTTGTAGTTGGACCCATCCTGCGGTCCTTATTATTATTACAAGACGCCTCAGCCACAAAGTTCAGGTGACTTTGAAAAGACAAGATTTATTACTCACAAATCCTGGAGGGACCACACAGAATGATCATAGGGAGAGAGAGAGACACACACACACACACACACACACACACACACACACATATACAGAGGGAGAGAGAGAGAGAGAAAGAAAAAAAGAGAGAAGAGGAGGTAGGTTTGAGGTTCTGCCTTAATTGGTGTGTTGGGAGAGGTGTCTCAGATTTTGTGGGTTCACTCTTTGTTGGTGACTTTAAAACATAAAAGTGAGAATTAAAGCTCAAGAAGGGAGTTATCTAAGTCAACCAGACCTCTCTAAAAAAAGGTGGGGGAGGTCTCTTGGGTGGGGTGGTCTGCTCATCATCTACCTGTGGAACTAGCAACGTGTTTATTGAGATGGTTATCTTGGAAGTGGATGCCTCAACAATAAATATTACCAAGGGTAAATCTATCTCTTAATTACACACAGTCCATAGTTTATCTTAAGATTTCACTCTTCGTGCTGTGGCTTCTATGGGTTGAGACAAAAGTATAAGAACATATATCCATCAGGAAAGTATCATACAGAGTATTTTCACTGCCCTAAAAATCCTCTGTGCCCTGCCGATTCATCTCCCCACCCCCATCCCCTCTGAGCCCTGGCAATCACCAATCGTTTTATTATCTCCATCAGTTTCTCTTTTCCAGAATGTCATATAGTTGGACTCATACAGTATGCAGCCTCTTTAGATTGCCTTCTTTCACTTAGTAATATGCCTTAAAGGTTCTTGTTTGTCTTTTCATGGCTTCATAGCTTATTTATTTTTGATGTTCAGTAAATACCATTGTCTGGATGGAATGGGGTTTATCCATACAGCTACTGAAGGACACTTGGTTATGCCCAAATTTTGGCAATTATGAATAAAACTCCTATAAACAACCATGGCAGTTATTTATGTGGACATAAGTTTTCAACTCCTTTGGGTAAATGCCAAGCAGTATGATTCCTGGATTGGATCTGGGAAGAGAATGTTTAATTCTGTAAGAAACTTCCAAATGGTCTTCTAGTGGCTGTACCATTTTTGTGTTCTCACCAGCACCATATGAGATTTCTTGCTCCTCCATATCTGCTTACCATTTTGTGTTGTGAATGTTCCAGAGTTTGACCCTTCTAGTGGCATCTAACTGTTGCTTTAATTTGAGCTTCCATGATGAAATGTTGGGGAGCATCTTTTTATGTGCTAATTTGCCATCTACATATCCGCTTTGGTAAGGTTTCTCTTAAGGTCTTTGGTCCATTTTAAAAATTAGATCGCTTGTTTCCTTATTTTTGAATTTTAAGATTTCTTTGTATATTTTGGAAAACAGTCTTTCATCAGATGTGTATTTTGCAAATATTTTCTCTCCATCTTGGGATGAGTAGCTTGTCTTCTCATTTTTTTATTGTCTTTTGCAAAACAGAAGTTTTTCATTTTAATGAAGTACAGTTAATCAATTTTTCTTTTACGAATCATGTCTCTGGTATTGTATCTAAAATGACATCACTCTATGGGTGCCTGGGTGGTTCAATCTGTTAAGTGTCCAACTTCAGCTCAAGTCATGATCTCGCGGTTCGTGAGTTTGAGCCCCACATTGGGCTCCGTGCTGGCAGCTCAGAGCCTGAAGCCTGCTTTGGATTGTTTCTCCGTCACTCTCTGCCCCTCCTCCACTCATCTCTCTCTCCCCAAAATAAATAAACATTAAAAATTTTTTTAAATAAAATGATATCACTCTACCCAATTACATGTAAGTTTTCCCTTATTTAATCTTCTATGAATTTTATAGTTTTGCTTCTTGCACAAAGGTCTATGGTCCATTTCGAGCTAATTTTTGTGAATGGTCAAAGACCTGTTTCTAGATTTATTTATTTATTTATTTATTTATTTATTTATTTATTTATTTTTGCATGTGGATGTCCAGTTGTTCCAGCACCATTTGTTGAAGAGATTGTCTTTGCCTTATTGCATTTCATTTGCTCCTTTCTCAAATATCGGTTTACTATATTTGTGGGTATTGATTTCTGTGCTCTCTATTCTGTTCCACTTACCTACTTGTCTATTCTTTTGTCAATACTACACTGTCTTGATTACTGAAGCTTTATGATAAGCCTTGAAGTCAGGTAATATCAGTTCTCCCATTTTTTCTCTATTATGTTAATTTACTACTAACTCTAATATAATCAAAACCATTAGTTAAATCCAAATTTCCTTGCACAAAGTCAGTGAAAAGTAGAGAAAGATGAAGTACAAAGAATATATGTATATATCATATACTATAATATATAATGATATATAATGATAATTCAGGTCATGTCATGACATAAGTTATGGTGAATTACAAAGGAATTCATTCAAGATTTTCCTGATGACTACCAGCTGGAAAAAATAACCAATCCAGTCTTCCCCAGTGTTCCCTTTCTCAAAAATGGAACTGTCACTGATTGATTCTGCACTGAAGAAAACACTCTTGATACTCCTGTCTTAACATCACTTTTACATCAAATGCATCAAGGAGTTCTGCCAATTTTCCTTTTACCACTACTAACAGGTCAAGCCATTATGTCTGATCAGGACTATTGCAAGAGTCTCCCATCTAGTTCATTGTCCATATTGCAACAAGAAATACACCCTTACAACAAAAAGTAGAACATGTCATTTTTCACCACTGTTCCAATGAGAATACTTCTCTTTGTCCTCATCTGTATTTGCCTAGTATTTTACTTCTTCAAACAGAGAGTTTTGGTTGATTGATTGATTATCTCTGCTGTTATATATCTGTAAATACCCAGATCAAGGCCTAAAGCAAGTATTTTTAGAATGGCTGCTGGGGCGCCTGGGTGGCTCAGTCGGTCATGATCTCACGGTTCATGGGTTCAAGCCCATGTCAGGCTCTGTGCTGACAGCTAGCTCAGAGCCTGGAGTCTGCTTCAGATTCTGTATCTCCCTCTCTTTTTGACCCTCCCCTGCTGGCACTGTCTCTCTCTGTCTCTCAAAAAACAAACAAACAAACAAAACCCATTAGAATGGCTGCTGAATGTTCTTAGAATGAAAACCTAAATTTTTTACATGGTAAACAAGCTCTTGCATTATCTCACCTGCTTTCGTCTCCAGTCCCAGTTCACTCTCACTTTTTCTAATCTAAACTCACTGGATTTCTAGACTTATTACCACATATTTGGTAAAGAGTAGGAGCAAAGGAATTTCTATATTTTGGGGCAATCCATGAAGGCCTAAAAATAACCCACAAATGTTTATACCTTTTCGTGCAGTAGAATAGGCAGTTAGACAAGGCAAGACCGCATCCACTATTGGCAGGAACATTTAGCCATAGTAGTACCATTATATCTTTCTTTTGCAAACCCCAAATTTTTACCTTAATAATTCCCCAATATGCTATAGCTTTCATATCAATCATCAGTCTTTTGATGAAATCTTCCCCAAGAGCAAAACATCTCTTCTTTTTCTTAATTATTCACTTTCTTGGACACTGTCTCTTTTCCTGTAAAGATCATGTTACAGCTTATAGCTAGACATTAATTAATTGTGTTAGAATTAATTCATACAATTAATTGTGTAAGAACTACCATCTCTAGTAGAATACAAGCTCCATAAAAACAATGCCATATCTTTTCAGCTTTATATTTCTTGGTACTAAAAAATGATTTATTCATATTTATTTATATCATTTGAAAGCATTTGAAAACAAGAAGAAGAATGAAAAAGAAAAAGGAGAGAAGAAAACAAAAAAATAGCAAATGGCCTAATATTTTTAGTTCCTAAAGAAAACAAATGGGGCATCTGAGTGGCTCATTTGGTTGAGTGTCCAGCTTTGGCTCAGGTCATGATCTCATGGTTCATGGGGATGAGCCCCGTGTAGGGCTCTGTGCTGACAGCTCAGAGCCTGGAGCCTGCTTCAGATTCTGTGTCTCCCTTTCTCTCTGCCCCGCCCCCACTCATGATGTGTTTCTCTCTGTCTCAGTAATAAATAAACATTAAAAAAAAAAAGAAAAGAAAGAATGCCTTCTCATTAACTGAAAGCAAGGAAATAATAATAATAGAAAAAGAATCCCAGATATTAATCTATTTTCTATTAAATTTCAGTAGTTTCTTTGGAGATGCTAACACAGCATAATGGAAATGGTGAAAATAATGAAAACTTTCTTCTCAGTGAAATCTCATTATGATCTTCATATATGTAAAAGGTAAAAGCAGGTGAATTAGGAATGACAGGTTGGAAAACTTGCCACTTAGTTTCTTTGTCATCTACAATTTTAATCCCATTGGTCTCAGGAATACAGAGAATCTACTTTACATACATGGGAGTAGCATGATAGTGATTGGCTATTAACAAGTACTAATTCCATTTATGCATGTATGTATAGTGCAAGTCAATTATGATACCAAATTGTGATGCACTGAACTTTGAGATAGATAAGAAATGGCCTCCTTGCAGGCTGCCAATTCTTCCAGAGTAATCTCAAAGTTATTCTCTCTTTGCTCTATGTGGTTCTGAGTCAAGATGCAAGGAATGCAGGAAATTATCAAGGTTAACCGTGGGCATGAGGTACCCTTCTCATGACCTACACACCTGAAATCACACTGAAGGAGAGTAGAGAGAATCTGCAGGTTTGAATGTCTGCCAGAAGTAACAATCCAATTCTGTTAGGATAAAACATATTTTACTTTTTTGCGGGGGGTGGTTCACAATGGGCAGAGAGATGGTGAAATTTTCCTCTTGACTTCTTTACTTCTATGCCTTGTTGCTTCATGAATCTTTATTTTACACTTAATTAATTATTTCTCTCTCTTGGCTAATACCATCTCTGTGACTTTTATTTCTAGTTCATATCATCTGAATCTTTCTGAATTTTTACTCTTTGGTTTTCTTCACGTACTTTGTTTTTGGATTAAATCTCCCTTTATTACTTTTTTTTTTCTTAGGGCTCTGGATATAATCCATTTCTATCATTCTAGTTGATTCAATTTGACTTGCTTTCCTTGCACTGTCCTGATTTAACTCTCTTGTCTTTTGGTGAACAGATAAAAAGATTGGTCAGGTTCCATCAGTATGGACTGAAAACTGCTTATTTCATAAGTTTCATTGCTTCCAAGAAACCTAAGCAATACCCTTTCATTATGAAGACTCTGTGGAGAAAAAGATGTATTCACATAAAACAACAAGATAATACCCTTCTCTACACTGCAAACCCCAATGGTCACAGCTAAGAAGCGAGAATTCCTAGCAAGACTTTTTGTTTGGCTAAATTTGATGAGAGGGAGATCTGTAATTGGGAAACGCATAGGTGCAAAGAGTGTTGAAAAGGGTAGACTGATCCCCATCTAACAGGATGAGGGAGAGGTTTGGGAAGATGGTTGAAAAGGCCTGAGAGGAAGCCTGGCTAGGACAGCTCTCATAAGAAATGAACATTTGGGAAAGACAAACATTTTAAGGGGATTTATAGAAATGCTTTTTTATAAAGTAGCCTCCTCTTCCACCTCTCTGCCAAACCTGTAGGATTGTTAATATATCCATTAATGCCTTCATTGTTGTTTTTAAAAATTTTTAATGTTTTATTTATTTTTGAGAGAGAGAGAGAGACGGCATGAGCAGCATGAGCAAGGAGGGTCAGAGAGAGAGGGAGACACAGTACCTGAAGACAGGCTCCAGGCTCTGAGCTGGATATCAGCACAGAGCCTGATGCAGAGCTCGAACCCACAACCATGAGATCATGATCTGAGCTGAAACTGGACGCTCAACCAACTGAGCCACCCAGGCGCCCCCATGCCTTCATTGTTTGCTGTGTGTAGACATACATGTGTGTAAGTGTGCGTCATGGGGCAGGTTTTATGGGATGATCTCCTATGTGGGAGCTGAGTGAGAGCAGAGCCACATTCAATATCTTTTATTTCTCTTTTCCATTAGCACTTCATATCCATTCTATGATAAACATAACTCCAGCATGCACTTATTTAACTGATATTCACTGTGTGTTTATTACATATTTGGCCTCTTTTGGGGCTGAGGGCTTATCACTAGTAGAACAAACAGCAAACATTGTCCTTGGGGAGTTTATATTCCAGCTGGAAAATAAAGGCTGTAGAAAATAGAAATAATAAAATACTCAATAAGTAAATTATAAAAAAATCTTAGAAGGTTGTAGTCAGTGTGAAAAAAGTAGGAGGACAAAGAAAGCAAGTTAAGGCTTTTGAAGGAGAGAAGACGGGATGCTATTTCAGGTAGTTCTCAGCATTGGTCTCACTCAGAAAATTCTGGAAAGCTGTGAAGGACCTGGTCTTGCAGATATCCTGGAGCAGAGTTTTCCACATGGTGGAGCGGTCAATGCAAAGGGCCTGAGGTGGCAGTGTGACTGTGTGTTTCAAAGAAGTGAGGACAGTGTGGTCAGATTAGAGGAAGAAAGGGAAGAGGAATAAAGGGTGAAATTAGAGAAATAAACGGGGAGAGAAGACTCTTTCAAGCACTTTGGCTCTTCCCTGAGAGAAATCGTGGGCTATGGCAGACTTTTCAATAAAGTGACATGACCTGGCTTATATTTTTAAAGAATCTCCATTAACTAACTCAGTACAAAGTATTAAATTGGCCCATTGTTCCCAAAGCATTTTGCTAAATTTTAAAACACCGACATGAACATAACATACACAATCTACTCAAAGCAAATATAATGATGTACTCATGGTTATATTTGTTTGTTTAGGAGATCAACACACACTAGGAATCAGAAAGACCTGAGTTCTAGTCCCGACATAGCTCCTAAATAGTTCTTCAATTGGTCAAATTCTTTCACCTTTTTAAAAGCCTTCTTAAAAAGCCTGGGGCTTTAAATTTCAAAATAAGGATGTGGGGCCCCGTGTTTCCCAGAGATTTCTCATCTTTATAGCACCCTTAAGGCAGAGTGTAAGCTCCATGAAGTGTTTGATCATTTGCTTTCAAATATGTCTGCTAACATGGTTCATAAAGCAAGTGTGCCTTAAAATTCCATGCATTAGCAAAAAAAAAAAAAACATTCACACAATTCATTTAAAGGTACTAATAATCTTTAACATGAACTTCAATTATTAAACAAATTATACTTTGCAATGGACAATAATTATAACAATTAAAAAATGTAGTTAGGGGAAATACATTCATTGACACATAATCATATACTCATAAATATCAACTAAATAAATAATTAAATAGAATTCATTTGACAAAGATTATTGAGTGCTTATGAAGTGGTAAGCCATGGGGTCTGTGTGGAAAGGCAGTAAAAAATCATGAACCTCGAGATCAGTACAGAGCTCAATGCAAGGCTTGAACACACAAACTATGAAATCATGACCTGAGCTGAAGTCGGACACTTAA
This sequence comes from Helogale parvula, assembly GCA_004023845.1. Taxonomy (NCBI): domain Eukaryota; kingdom Metazoa; phylum Chordata; class Mammalia; order Carnivora; family Herpestidae; genus Helogale; species Helogale parvula. Next base: position 94,583 of record PJEM01004599.1, on the reverse strand, counting down.
CTGACTGAGCCAACCAGGCACACCTTGAGTGTACTCTTGAAACTACAAGTACTTTTGTGTATCCAAATGTAACTTCTTGATCAATAAATATGGTTTTAGAGAACGAAGATCAGCCAGTATACAAGTTGGACAGCTTACATTTTTATTATTTCAAATAATTAAGCTTAAAAGTGTGTTTTGAATGTTTAACATAGATATATAAAGCTCTCATTAAAGTTTACATCTAATTTGAGTACTCTTTCTTTTCACCTGTATATGATCTAGACAGCAAAATGTTTATAGCAAAAAATAAATCAAAACACCTAACATTTTATTTCCTAGCAAAGAATGAAACAATAGTGGCTCTGCTGCTCTGTAAATAGCAAATAAATACAAGACAGTGTTAGTTGAGAGATGTCATCTACCATAAACTTTATTATTATTTAAATGAATTGAAGGCATTATATAACTTTAGAGGGAAGTGTTGTTTGTATTTTATTGTTAAAGGCCCTTTCACACCTACTATTGTTTTTGATCCATAATTGTAGTAACTGAGAGTCTACTGAACAAAACTTGCCTTGATAGAATGTACTAGAATGCCTTGATAAACCTGCAGGAAGATCTATGTCTCAGAAAGAAGCAAATATTCAGATACAGGGCTCATAAGTCAAAGCTTAGGCTTTCTTTCCATTATTTTACAATTCCTAAACCGAGAATCAAGTGATTTGAGATGTTTTACCTTAAGACCTGATGTGTTAAGGTTGGACTCACTTCATGAACCAACATTTCTTCATTTGCATTCCAGAGCTTTGCCAACACCTAAAAGTCACAATTTGGGTGTGGGAATAACATAGGGATATTTAATACATAACCTTAGAATTTAAATAGACATACAATATAATAAGAAAATGTCTGTGAATGATCTAGAAACAGAATATTTTGATAGTTTAAATAATCATAATAAGAGTAAGGGTAATAGTAAAAATTTGAGTGGTCTGGACTTGGGGAAAGTATTAACTTAATTTTCATAAAATGAACAAGTGTCAAAATGACAACATGCATGTATAGTGAAAACATGAATACATCATTAATTATAGTTCAGTGGAATAAGTCAGGAGCCTCAACAACTTTTCTCTAACCGGTCAGATAGCTTAGGCTTTTTTCCCCCTTTTACTGGCCAAGAAGCACATTGAGGATATTATATAAGTATTTATAATATCACTTAAAAGTGATCACTAAAAAATGTAGACTATTCTCAGCCTGTAGGCCATTCAGAAACAAGAAAAGAGCCAGATTTTAGCCTATGGGGTATAGTTTTCTGACCCCTGGAAATTGTGTGAAAGGGGATGATCATGAGAACCCTGGCAATACTTCCATTTCTCTTGCTAAGGTTTTGATCTTTGCTTTTTAAACAAGAAAGTCAGATGTACCATATGACTTTGTTCTTGAGATGATATCTCTGCTCTATGCTTTAATGTACTGATGTTGGCTTACTTTGATTTCTTCTGGGAAATGGGGAAATGTTCTTTAGAACTACTGTTTCTGGCACATGGTAAGTCCTTGAAAATGATTGGCTGTTTATTATTAGCCACTATATTAGTTAATGTCTCTGTATGGAAATCACTGTGAGAGATTCTTTTATAGCCACAAACGTTAGGAAGAACTTTGTTTCCGTAGGGTGGATGATGAGCCCCAGCCAGGTTGGCTTCAGGGACTACCATGGCCCCACCTTAGCAGAGTTTTGCTCTTGGTTTTAGTGTTTTACTGTTGCTGTCTGGAAATTCTAAATGACTTTTGAACAAAGGGGTCTCCATTTTTGTTTTGCTCTGAGCCTTGCAAATCATGAAACATCTGGATGGGCCTTCATAGATAACGTAACTTCTATAGATGAATATTTTCCAATTTCGTGTTGGTTACCATGGAACTTGGAGGAAAATTTGCATCCCAACATTAATAACAATTTGGGAATTTATGAGCCCAAACCTTAAAACAAGCTTCCCTCCTTGATACCATTTTGTTTTCTATGTGTATTTTCCTTTACCACTTTTGTTTATTTCACTTTCATTGTATGTATTTTGGAATGCCAATGCCAATTCCACACTGGAGTAAGGTAGACGATAAATATCCTTATGTTCATAAATTAAAAATAAATTTAACATTAATAATAAATAATGACATTATTGAAGCAGTCATTCAAGCAGGCCTACAGCCTACTTAAATAGTTGGTTTAAGTAGGTGGCACTTGAGAATCTATTTTTTGTGTTGATTGGTTAGAAGGAAGGGGCAACATCCTCTCTGACTGGTGCCTCAAACTGAATGAGAAAATACTTATGCTGAATATTGTGTAATGGTACTTACTGTTTCATTTCTACCTCCTTCTATATTCCTTAGTGTATCTAAAAAGCTAGACAGCTTAAAACTGTATTTCCCAGGTCATCTGATACCTACATTGTTTGATGCAGATTAAGTCTGCTAAAAGATCCACTGATATCACATTTGGACACTGAAGTAAAGGGGAGACCATTTCCCACTATGACTGGTGTTTGTAGAGATACACAAATTTCCATGATTGACTCTACATTATACTGTCCACTAAAAGTTATTATGGCAGTGGGAGGAGTTATAGCTCCCTTCTCTCAGGATCAGTTACAGTGTCATGCCTTCAATGAATTGGTAATACCTAAATACTTTGACTGAATTCTTTCTTGCTTAAAGTGCACAACTGATTTCTGTTTTCTTTATTGAACTCTCAGTGAATCAAAGATATAGGAAGAAAGTTAAAGCACTGTGTCATTTATAAACTCTGTAAGACATTGTGGCATGATAAGACTCCAAGGAGGGCCACATATCCTACCAAAGTGAAATATACCACCAGGAATAGACTGCTCCCTCATTGCAACACAAATGATCTAACAGTGTAAGCACTATGGCAAATGCTGGCCAGGTGTTCACTAATGCCCTTCTTCATACTGAACAGATAGGAACACTACATTTTTCACTGTCATTTAAAATTAAAGTGAGGACACATGATTGTGCTCTGGTCAATAGAAGAGTGGGAGTCATGTGTATGGTAGCATGTTGGTAAAAAGAAATAATAATAATAATATAACAACAACAACAAAAAAAACTAGCTCCATATCTTCTTGGTAGTATTTGTCAACCTTTCTGATGTAAATACATTATGACAGAGATTGAGCTATCAATGTGATATCAGTAAACTTGGAGTTGGAAAGAGATACACAAAATTTACTCTTGCAAACCAGTCTGAACTGGCTGCAACACACCACTAGATTTATGTGTCTCCATAAGTAGTCATTAAACTTCATGCATGACCACCCATGTTCTCTTTCCTTTCCATGGATTTCATTGAGGACACATTTTGAAGCTAGACATCATCGTGAGATGAAGGAGAGCGGAAATTCCAAGTCCTGTACCAGTCTGTGATGTGAATTAGAAATAGAGGGCATTGTATTAAACAACTGGAATCTTGAGGATGTTTGTTATTGCAGCCAGGCCTGGCCTTTCTCTGTCCTGGCTAACACTGTTACTTGTGAGGCATTGACACAAACTGATGGTGACACCCAATGGACAAGGGTCCTTAGCAAAATCTGTAGCATCTGGAAGGAAATGGAGAAAAAAACAATTCCCAATGGAGACCCTACTGTCTTGTGGGACAGGAGCAGAGACCTATAGACCGTGGGTGCTTGGGAGGAAGCCTGCAATGACTGGTGGCATAGCAGAAGCCTGTAGTCAGAATGCACGTGTTTTTGAGCACATGTCCAGTGGCATCCGGAGAGTTCCCAGAATACTAGGAGTTGGGCTCCAAAGAACCTTACTGTCCTGTGTTATGTAGGTTGGGTCATGAATCAGCACTTCCTTTCTATGACTGTGATAGTATTTATAACTCCAAGACAGTAAGAATGGGAAGTCTTGTTTCTTATTTTTTGTTGTTCTCATTTTAATAACATTTATGATTTTTTAAAGTTTCTATTAATGAAGTCAACATATCAACCTATACATTTTTAAATTATTTCCACTAATGTGTTATGCAAAAACTCTTGTTCTCTTTTATTTTATCCTGCAAGGTGGGAAAAAACTCCACAAACATGGGGTCTCTCTACCTCTTCACTCACTGTGTCTTGGCAGAGGTGAAATAACTTACCTGCTGGATGAGTTTAAGAGAAATTAAGTTCCCAGCTAATGTTTCTCCTTTCTATGAGTCTGGCTCCTGAGGAGACTGCAATCTCCTTGTCTTCTCTGTGCCAAACAGTTCAAAAGGACTGCTGGTGCTAACGTTTGCTCAATGCCAAGATTCACTTTAGAAAACACTCCTAGAGATCATTAATATTCTTATACTGAATATTCAGTATTCAACATTCTTCCAAATAAGCTTGATCAGTAACAAAGGTAACACCAGGGCCTCTCTGATATGCCTTAACCCTCTCTCAAATGGTTCTAATTTTAAGCAGGGAAACGAGGTGCCATTAAATGGGTCTTACTCCAAAAATAAAACTGCAAGCTGAGAATCTGGGTTATGGTTTTTTTATGTAATATATTTGCAATAGGTATAAAGTATCCTCTCCTTTAGGTTGCACTTTAATGATATATAAACTACCAAATAACAATAATATTAAAGAGAGTGAAAAAACCTGCATTCAATATCAAGAGACATGAGTGTCTAAGGAAGAAGTTTTTTACTGAACACAACAGAAGTCTCTGATACATGAATTTTGCTGGGAATGCATATTTATCAGGGGCTGATGCAACTCCATGAAAGTGTCATCTTGCTAAAATGCTGAGCAGAAGGAAACAAGAGAGCTTAGAGAGGGATAATAAAGAGCTCTGCTGTGTTGGATTTGACATTATGGGCAGGAAATGCACTGGGAGATAATTTCTTTGTTGTGGGTCAGTATAACTAACTAAGGAATAAGAGCTGAAGTACATCTTTTCATTCAGAAGTATACTGGAAATAAAGAATGAAAGCACCGAGACCTGAGGTGGGGTAGCGGGAAGAATACATCAAACTGGTGTTTAAGGTTGGAGTGAAGTTGGATGTTGCTGAGTCAGCACACAGCAATTGTCCAACTAATGAAAAGTGTTACAGGCATAGAATTTGATTTCCATTCCTCATTTTTTCTAAGAGAAAACCATTAAAAACATTAATGTATCAGAGACACTTAAAGATAATTACTTTCATGTCTATTCCATAGCTAGTAAGTCTTTATTTAGCAGCATGATGAAAAGTTAAATGAAATTTGTGGAGTGGACACACGATGAATGCAGAAAAAAATTAATAGATATCAAAGACAAATCTGCAGGAGACTTGTGGTTTCTGCTCTGAAATGTAAAGAACTATCTAATACATAATTCCCATCTCACAACAACAAGAAAATCTGAAAGAACTGAAATTTAACAGTTTATCTTGGGGCCATCAGAGAACTGAGTTCACAAAGCAAACCACTGCCCTCAAATCCAGAGAGATACAACCAATAGATGCTTATCTGAAAAAACAAACAAACAAACAAACAAACAAATGGTTAATGGAATTGTAAACTTATAGGAAGATTTAAGCCAATTTTGGAGAAATGCTGGAGGCTGAATGTACAGTACTAGGATCGTGAGAAACTCCCAGGGGACCTCACTCTTTGGGGAGGCTCTGCTCCAGCTTTAATGGATTTACCTCCAAGGGCTTTATCAAATTCCTACCTGAAAGATTTGAGAAAAGTTCCATGGCTCTGGCAAACAAAGGGGACGTGTAATCATTGTGACATAGATTCAGTATCTTCAGAAACAAGAAAAACATTAAGTATGCTCCAGAGATAAGTGTTCTGCTAGAACTTCATCAAGACTAAGGAGAGTCTTCAACTAAAGAAAAAAGAAAATTGTTAACAGGATTCAGAACTTTGAAGAAATGTATTGGGGACATCCAACCAGGGAAGAAAATTGGCAAATGGTAGAAAGAGAAACACTGGCAGAAATTTGTGAAGGTCACTGTCCCAAGACACAGGTCCACCAAAAGTCTGAGGTTTCATTGGACAATTATTCTCCCTCCCCACACCTTACCACCACACTAACGGGGCTTCAGTGTAACAGAGGTGGAGTACAGGAGAAAGATCTGGAAGACACAGACTCTTCTGAGGAGGAGAACTCAGGGAAGTTTCAAGTCAATTTGGAATTAAAAACAAGAACACTAGAGGCATTTGATGCATCTGGCATCAATGACTACCATTTAACATCATCTAACACTAAACCAGATTAATACAAAACTTAAATTAATAGGTTAAAAACCTATTTATCAGTTTTTATTACCCAATACAACATGTCTTGCTTTCAGCAACAAATTATAAAGTAGGTAAAAGATAAGAGATATGAAGCCAAGAGTCTGAAGAAACAAAATAATCTAAAGAAGCAAGCAGAGTTAAGACCCAGATCTTGGAGTTATCAACCAATCAACTTAAAAAACAAACTGTGATCAATATGTTAAGGATTCTAATGGAAGAAGTTGACAGTATGCAAGGAAATATGAAGAATGTAAGCAGAGAGATGGAAACTATAAAAAAATTAAAAATGTAAATTAAAAGCACTGTACACAAATAAAAAATGGCTTCAGTGGTCTCAACAGTAGATTCAACATGGTTGAAGGAAAAAAAAGTCAAGGAGTTTGAAGATAGTTCAATAGGAACTTCCTGAATGGAAATGCAAAGAGAACAAAACAAAACAAAGAACCAGAATAAGAATAAAAAACATAGAACAGAATGCAAAAGAACTGTGGAATAATATCAAAAAATATATCAAATGCATAACTGGAATGTGGAAGAGATATTTAAAGTAATAGTGAGTAAGAAATTCACAAAATTAATGATGTTTACCAATAGCAGATCAAATTAACTAAGAATACCAAGCAGGATAAACACTAAAAAAAACCCCAAAAAACAAAACAAAAAAAACCAATAAAACCCCAAATGCTCACGTAGCTCTAGGCACATCAGAGTCAAACTGCAGAAAATCAAAATACAAGAGAAAATCTTCAAAGAAGGCAAAGGGGGATAAATAGCCTTATGTAGAAAAAAAATGAAGCTAAGCTCATAGTGCGCTTCTCATCAGAAAACTCAGAAGGAAGAAAACTTGTGTTTTCTAGTAATTTTAGTGAATATTCATTTAGTTCCTTGCTGTATTCCCGCAAAAGTCATATGAGAGTAATTTTTAAAATGCTTACTCTGTGTATTTAGAAATACAAAGCTTTTAAAATATACTTTTGTACTCATTACATAACTGCCCCTTCACAGACTTCCTAATCCTTGGACAAATGTTTACATCAAGGGAATCTTGGAGAAACGTGGGCAAGCATTTCTCTTTACACACAGATCAGAATCAAATGCTTTTCTAGAAACCCTTACCACTGCCTTCTCTTCAGCCAGTTGCTCCGCTATAGCTTTATATCTTAGAAATAATGGTGGGTGCAGGTGGGGACAGGAAGTTGCAATCATTATATTCCTGTCTTCTTTGTAATAGTGTTAGATGGAAGACCAGTGAAATGGTGAAATATGTGATAAAAAGTTTAGTTCCAGATCAAGCATTTAGTCTTTACATATCTCTTAGGTTACCTATTCTGAGCTGACTTCCCAAGAAACAAAACTCTGGCATAGCTCTTTTTTCCCTTAGCCTGGTCTATGATTCCAGATAGTGTGTTCTATCCATGAGGCATACCTCTTAAAATTAAATTAAAAAAATTTTTTTTAATGTTTTATTTATTTTGGATACAGACAGAGACAGAGCATGAAAGGGGGAGGGGCAGAGAGAGAAGGAGACACAGAACCGGAAGCAGGCTCCAGGCTCTGAACTAGCTGTCAGCACAGAGCCTGACGCGGGGCTTGAACCCACGAAAGTGAGATCTGACCTGAGCTGAAGTCGGAGGCTTAACCGACTTAGCCACCCAGGTGCCCCAAAATTAAATTTTAAAGAAAAGCAATAAACATTAATTCGGGGCAATTTTATTAAAAAAATGAAGGTAAAAACTAAAATCATGCAATACTTTTGTATTGGATATTAATTTTCTTTTCTATTGGATTTCTAGACTCTTGGAGCATTCGTGTATGGTGTATAGATTTGGATTTGTGCTTTTTTTTCTTTTCACTTATTGATATACCGTAATTTTAAAAGCTTTATGGAACATTGAATACTTTTTAGTACACATGTTTCATGCTATATTACAATATTTAAATGTGACTTAACTTATAGATTATTTTTCAAATCACTGGCTATTAAACTATTTTCCAATTATTTGCAATTTTAATAATACCAATATTTGTACATAATGTGCCTATGTGGTGTTTAGGGCAGAACAGCACTTATTTGACGGGACTGGTGATTTCTAGTTCCCTGAGTCACTTGGAAGCGGTTGTTGAAGAACTGCAGCAGTATCTTTAAATAAGTTTAGAGATGGCTTAATATGTCCGACAGACCTTGAGAAATTTTTGGCTTGCTCAAAGCTGTTTGCTTTGGCAGAACCATGTTTTGTACCTCATTAAAAACCTTTACTTTGTGTCAGTAAACTCCTTAATAGATGTAGAAAGATGCTCTATAACATCAATTATCAATCTCATTAGGCCAGCTTGTGGTATATTTTTTATGACTTGCACTACCACAGATATGAAAATATTGGCTGAAAACTTTACAACTTTATAGTTGTTTGTTGTATTTAATTTAAGGTGTAACTTTAAAGTTAGCATTTGAGTGTAAAAACAAAACAACTCTTCCTTGCACAAAGTCTTGGACAAAAGGACACAAAGTGATACAAATATTTGTTTATTTGTTGATTTATTTCTTTAATTTACTTAAATCCAAGTAGTTAACATGTAGTATAATAATGGTTTCAGGAGTAGAAGTTAATGATTCATCATTTACATATAATACCCAGTACTCATCCCAACAAGTGCCCTCCTTTACTGCCCCTTGCCCATTTAGCCCATCTGCCCCCCAACTCCCTTCCAGCAATCCTGTTTTTTTTTTTTAATCTTTTTAACATTTACTTATTTTTGAGAGACAGAGCATGATCAGGGAGAGGCAGAAAGAGAGGAGGGGGGGAGACACAGAATCTGAAGCAGACTCCAGACTCTGAGCTGTCAGCACAGAGGCTGACGCTGGCCTCAGACTCACAAACTGCAAGGTCATGACCTGAGCAGAAGTCTGATGCTTAACAGACTGAGCCACCCAGGCGCCCCTGTTCTCTGTGTTTCCTATGGTTTGCCTCCCTCTCTATTTTTATCTTATTTTCCTTCCATTCCTCTATGATCATCTGTTTTGTTTCTTAAATTCCACATATGAGCTTAATAGATGTTCAAATTTCTTTTCAAAAAAATCAGCCAAGCCTAGGAATATTCATACATTCGTCAAATATTCAAATGTAACTGATAGTGTATATTATCGTAAATGCCACATTTCAATAATGCAAAGTTCACCTTGCTAACTAATATTTCATGGATATTTTATATTGTTTATCCAAAGACATTTCATTTAAATTACAGTTAACACATTGGGATTAACTCAGCCAGTCCATTGTAAAACCAGGAACTCCTGCTATAAAATGTTAACCCTAGTTTAAGGCTATCAGAAGACACAGGGTGCTAGAGAGTATATACAAGTGAATTAAATGTGAGGAGTATGTGTTTGTCCCTGGAGACATCTGTAGTTTGTGTTCTACTCCGTATTGTGTGGGACGAAAACATACTTTCCACTTATAAATGGAACAAGAGACTTGACACAATCTTTTTGTGACTTTCAGCCCGGAAGTGTGTTGGTTTCATGTTTTCCATTTCCTCTGACCTTTTCCCTTCCATCAGAACTGTAGGGGGTGAACAGTATGCTTATTTTTATTTGTTTTACTGTTTGAGGCTTTTGATTTTCAATGAGATCTACTTAAGGCATAATATTTTTGGTCAAAATTAAAGAATAAGAAGTTTTAATGAGAAAGGAAAGTATAAATATAAGAAATAAGCATTTAACCAAGAGATTCAGGGATTCCAAAATGAAGAAGAAAAGAAAATGAGAGAATATAAACAAAAATAATTCAGCAAATCAAAATCTTTGAGAGTGTTTACCTATTTTATTGGAAAGAGGTAAAACAAAAACGATAGTATTTGGAAAACTTAACTTACTTATGCAATGAGTAGAGATCAAATTATTATAAAAATCTCAAAGTAAAACACGAAATACAGAATTTGTTTTTTAAATACATTTTATTGCAGTAAGAAGCAGGATGTTTTATTGATCTTTATTTGTGAAGTAGATTTAGAGAAGGCTGTTAAGGTAATCTTATTATACTTTTTCTATTAATATTAATGGTAATGCAATTTTTTAATGTTTTATTTTTGTTTTTGAGAGAAAGACAGAGTATGTGCATGAGTGGGGGAGTGACAGAAAGAGGGAGGTCCAAGGATACCAAGCAGGTTCCATACTGACAGCAGTGAGCCTGATGTGGGGCTCCAACTCACAAACTGTGAGATCATGATCTGAGCCGAAGTTGGACGCCCGACCAACTGACCAACCCAGGTGTTCTGGTAATACAATTTTTAAAAAATTAAAAGCATTGCTACCTTGTTTGGAAACATAAACATCCATCAAGTTTGGTTTTGTTAAAAAATTTTGTCAGACTCATTCAATGAGAATTATAATTTTTATGTAATATAAAAAGAATAATTAACTAGCATTATACTATAATACTATATAAACATGTAAGTTTTGCTAATATACAGTGTTTACTTCATAGAAAGTAGAAGGTAAGATACAAGTTTTAGAGAACTCTATGCTATGTGCAAATATTTGCATAAAGAGTTCTTTTACATGTACAAGATTTCTATGTAAGAATCCAAATTGTACTCATAAGCCAACTTACATATATAAAGCTGGTGACAATGGTTGATTTCCAAGTTTAGTGGTGATAAAAAGATAAATTTTTCTTTTTACTTTGTATCTTCTTATGGCCTTTTAATGTTTTAAGGGCAAGCATTACCTTTTCATAAAACAGATTAATTTTTAATGTTTTATTTTATTTATTTGATAATGAGACAGAGAGAGACAGAGCATCAGCAGGGGAGGGGCAGAGAGAGAGAGAGAGGGAGACACAGAATCAGAAGCAGACTCCAGGCTCTGAGCTGTCAGCACAGAGCCCGACCTGGGGCTCAAACTCATGAATGTGAGATCATGACCTGAAATGAAGTCGAAGGCTTAACCAACTGAGCCACCCAGGCACCCCGACAGGTTAATTCTTAAAAGTCTTCCTACCAACATACTTATTGTGGTTAAATTGCTATCAAAATTGTGGATGAATGTGTAAAAACTTATCTTCTATTGTATCATACCTAACTACATCCTATCAATATTTTTATAAAATAAAATAAAATAACTATTATAAATAAAATGTTCTAATATGAATTAGAAGAGTTTGTGATCAAAACAAATCAAAGACAAATATATTTGCAAAAAATAGAATCCCCATAAAAGTGATGACTTAGTTATAGTTACAAATGGATTATGGATACTAAAACGCTAACTCTTATCTCTTTGGCTATTTTTTTGATGAGTGATAAATTAATTTGTGTTTTTATAGGAATATGAGTTTATTTATGATTTTCCTAGTTCAACTGATGGGTCAATAAGCAAATACTTCATGTAGCTGTGAAATCCTAAGCATTATACTAGGTCCGAGGGATAAGATGATGAACAGGATGTTCACCCTTAAAAGATTACATTCCTAGAGCAGAGTGGTAAATTAGGAAATACACCCATAAGAATCCAAATAGCTTGGTAGATGCTCTGATAGCTCATGAAACACAAGGAAAGCATGTGTAACCTGGATATGGGTGATGAAGGAAGGAAGGCTCTTCAGGTGCAGAATGATCCTTTGGCATTTCCCCAGGCCTGCTTTTTGACTTATGCCCAGCCTGCACAAGCCCAGCAAAAGCTTGCTCATTGCCACCGGATGTGTTTTGAGGCATCTTTACTCTTCACAGAAGAAACACTACACTAGACTCTACGAGAAGAGAAAGTTATTCCGCACCCCCCCCCCTTGTTAATGCTGCATTGACGTCTTTGGGGATGATTGACCCTTGTGTCATCATTGGCTTTGGATAATATTCCAGTCTTAGTTTGGCCCTGTGATTCCTAAAAATATAACCTGATAACATCAGTGCATTTTCCAAAGGTTGGGCTATTAGGTTTTAAACTGTACCACATGAATCACTTTAAGATCCAATTTAGGCTAAGTTATGTCAAGCTTAAAGCATTTTCTTTTGGTTTTCTTTGTTAAGGATTCAATATTTAAGATATAACTTTTCCCAATTATCTAACGTTTCCACATTTTCCTTGAATGTGTTTTCTATATGCATGTGAATTTGAATAAGGCTCAATTAATTTTATAGGGAATATGAATGGATCAATAGGCTCTTTCTTAAAATAATAGCTTTTATTAAATACATTGCATAAACCAGATACTTTTCTAAACACTTTTCATGTCACAAGGGACTTACTCCTCAGAGAAAGTTTATCTCAGAGTTGATAGGTCTTCATAGATGACAGACATGGAGCAGAGAGTCGTTAAGCATCTTACCTGGAGTTGTACTTCCAGACAGTATTGTTCCTGGCATTCAGACTCACAGCACAGGACCGCAGTACCATGCTGCCCACCACTATACCACACTACCTCTGATATTTGGGAAACTGACTCTCTTCTGAGTGAATCGCCCTTCTAGTTTTTCCCTGATGTTAGTATAAATAAAACTTGGAGGAAAATGCAATGTGAAAAATACGTGCCTATACAATACAAAGATGCTTTTAAAGAGTTATAACAACAACAAAAACAACAACAAAGCATTTAGAAGTACGCAAGTAATTACCTAAAGTAATAGAGAAAAAATTGCTGCTTGTTCTGAATGTGGAAGGAATAAAAGAGAGGAAAAACACCGACAAATGACATTAACAGTGAGTCCTGACTAGAACTGTGCGCTCTACCTCAAAATCCTGTTGAAATACAAAACACCTAGTAAGTCAGAATGTGACCTTATTTGGAAGTAGGGTCATTGGAGATGTAATTAGTTAATTTAAAATAAGGTCACTAGAGAAGGCTCAACTCTGATGTGACTGATATCTTGTAGAAAGGGTAAAACCGTTCACAGGGTCAGCTACAGGGAGAATGCCATGTAAACGGAAAGACCACACTCTATAGGATAAGGAGAGATACCTGGAAACAGATCCTTCTCACAGCCCCCAAAAGGAATATATCTTGCCAACACATAAATTTCAGATTTCTAGCTTCAAAAATTGGGAGACAATGAATTTCTCTTGTTTAAGCCTCGCAGTTTATGGTACATTGTTGTGGCATCCCTAGCAAGCTAAAACATAATGCATAGAATTTTCACTCCACGGCATGTAAAAGAATAATAACAGTATGTAAGTACAAAGTGAGGTACACTACTTTAAGCTTCATTGAAATATTCTAAAATCCTATTAGTGTCCTACAGTTTTCCAGAATTTACGTTGAATTATTTTAACATGATGACGTTTTCTTTACGATGTGCAAATTCATCAAATTTCAGTAGTGTGACGGCTAATTTTATGTGTGAATTTTACTGAGCCAGAGGATGTCCAGATTAAATATTATTTCTGGGTATGACTGTGAGGGAGTTTCTGGATGAAATGAGCATGTGAATCGGGGGACTCAGTAAAAGGAAACTGCCCTCTCAAATGAGGGCATTGCCCAATCAATTGAAGGCTTGAATAGAACAGAAGTAGAAATAGAATTCTCCCATTTATCTTCCTGCTGACTGCCTGAGCTAAGACCTTGGTCTTCTCCTGACCTTGACTGGGATTTAAACCCTTGGCTTCCTCTGGCCTTGAAGTTGGACTACAATTACACCACTGGCTTTCCTATGTCTCTAACTTGCAGATGGCAGCTATTGGGACTTCTCAACCTTCATAGTCACATAAACCAATTCTGATAAATTCCTCCCTTTCCTCGCCATTCCCCCACCCTTACCCACCAGCATCCTCCACCAGATATATAGTGTTTCCATTTCTTTGGAGACCCCAGCTAATCCAAAGAGTCATTACCGGAATTCATCTAACATTTGTATTTATATTGATTAATCCAACATTTTTTTCTCATATAGCATAATGTTTAAAACTTTGACAAGATTTCAGATTATTTACATCTTATCATTGAATATTAAAAGTTGCTTATATATTAGATAAAAGACACTTAGTAGATATAATATGCAAATATCTTCTCCTATTTTGCTTTTTGTAGCAATAGAAGATTTTTCTTGTTATGCTTTTGGTATTACATCTCAAAAGCCATTGGCTTACATAGGCTACAGATATTTATACCTATATTTTCATCTGAAAGTCTTACAGTTTTTATTTTCCCTTTCTTTGGTAACTGTATCAAAAGACAATGAAAAATGAATATATGAGTTTATTTCTGGATTCTAAATTATACTTCCTTTATTTATAAATCTATGCATATGCTAATTCTATAATGTCTTGATTAATGTGCCTTTGTATTAAGTTGGAAATCAGGAAGTGATGATCTGTCAACTTTGTTCTTTGTCAAGATAATTCTGTCTACTTAGGGTTCCTCATATTCCCTATGAATCTGAGTCTCCCCTTGTCAATTTCTAAAAAAACAGAAGCTTAGGTTTAGATAGGGAATGTATTGCAGCTGTAGATTAGTTTAGGAGTTTTGCCATTTTAATAACCTCCTAATACATAAATGTGAGACGTCTTACTGATCATGTTTAATTTCTTTCAGCAATTTCTTATTCTTACTTTTTAGTGTACAAGTCATTTCTTCTTTTATTGAATTTATTCCTAAACCACATTTTCTTTTTAATGTTATTGTAAATCAGATTAATTTCAAGGTCTGTCCATGTTGTAGTATGGATCAGAACTTCATACCATTTTGTTGCTGAATAATATTTTGCTGTATGAATATATCACATTTTGTTTATCCATTTATCTGTTGGTGGACATTTGAGCTGACTCCAGGTTTTGGCTACCATGAATAATGAAAGCCGTCACACAAATATCTGTTTGAGCCTCTGCTTGCAATTATTTAGGTTATATACCAGGAGAGGAACTGCTGGGCCATGTGGGACTTCTACATTTAATTTTTTTGAGGAACTGCTAAACTATTTTCTCCATCAGCTGCCCCGTTTTTACATTCCCATCAGCAGTATCTGAAAGTCCAAATTTCTTTTTTTTTGTTTTGTTTTCTGAACTTCTTAAAATTTTATTATTTATTTATTCATTTTTATTTCAAAGAGAGTGAACATGAGCAGGGGAAGGGGGTAAGGGAGAGAGACTGAGAGAGAGAGAGAGAGAGTCTTGAGCAGATTCCATAATCAGTATGGAGCCTGACACGGGGCTCAGTCCCACAACCTTGGGATTATGATCTGAGCTGATAGCTGGAATCAGATGTTCACCTACTTAGCCACCTACACGCTGCTGCGAGTTCTAAGTTCTACACATTCTCACTAACACTTGTCATTTTTCTCTTTATTCTAGTCATAGTTGTTCTGGAAGGTGTGGATTGGTATCTTATTGGAGTTTTCATTTGCACTTCCCTAATAACTAATGATGTCAAGGATCTTTCATGTACTTATTAGTTATTTATATATATTCTTTAGAGAAATGTCTATTCAGGTCCTTTGCCAATTTTTTAAGTTGTGTTACTTTTTTTTTTTTTTTGGCTGTGTTGTAGTTATTCCGATATGCTGTGAGTATGAAACCATTATTAGATATATGATTTGCATATATTTCCTCCTATTCTCTAAGTAATTTTTTCCACTTTCTTGATAATGACCTTTGATGCACACATTTTTTATTTTGATAAAGTTCAATTTGTGTGTCTCCTTTAACTGCTCATGCTTTTGGCACTTTAATCAAACAATGCAATGCCAAATTCAAGATCAAGAAAACTTTTTTCTTAGATGCTTATTTATGCGAGAGAGAGATAAAGAGAGAAAGGGTGCATGGGGAGGAGGCAGAGAGAGAGGAGGACAGAAGATCCTAAGTGGGTTTAGCACTGACAGCAGTGAGAGTGATGACAGGCTCCAACTCAAGAACTATGAGACCATGACCTAAGCTATCTAGGTGTCGTGAGATCAAGAAAACTTACATCTATGTTTTCTTCTAAGAGTTTTGTGATTTTGATTTTTATATATAGCTCATTAATTCATTTTGAATTAGTTGTCCATATGATGTGAGTCGAGAGTCCAACTATAGTCTCTTCACGGAGGAATCCAGTTATCCCATCACCCTTTGTGGAAGACTCCTCTTTCCACATTGAATACACTTGGAAACTTTGTTGGAAATTAATTGTCCAGAGATATATGAATTTATTTTTTGGACTGTTTGTTTATTTTTGAGACAGAGAGATAGAGACAGGGTGCATGTGCACAAGTGGGGGAGGGGCAGATAGAGGGAGACAGAAGATCTGAAGCCGTCTCTGTGCTGAAAGCAGAAAGCCTGCCTCAGGGCTCAAATTTACTAACCATGAGATTATGACCTGAGCCGAAGTGGGACACTTAACCAACTGAGCCATCCAGGCACCCGCAGACTATTATTAGTAGTATTATTTCCTTTGAGTAGTACTAGAATCCTAACAATTTTTTTTAATTTTTTTAATGTTTTTTATTTATTTTTGATACAGAGAGAGACAGAGCATGAGAGGGGGAGGGGCAGAGAGAGAAGGAGACACAGAACTGCAAGCAGGCTCCAGGCTCTGAGCTGGCTGTCAGCACAGAGTCTGACGAGGGGCTCGAACCCATGAACATGAGATCTGACCTGAGCCGAAGTCGGAGGCTTAACAGACTGAGCCACCCAGGCGTCCCAAGAATCCTAACAATTTTAAATCTTCCAATGTTTCCGTTTATTTAGGTCTTCTTTAACTTACCTGAGCAATATTTTATAGTTTATATTGCATAATTCTTTCACTTTCTTGGTTAAATTTATTCTTAGATCTTCTTTTCTTTTAGATAATCTTATAAATGGGATCCCCTTACTAATTTTCTTTTTGTTATCTATATTCACAAGGGGTATTGCTCTTCAATTTACTTTTTTTATAATGTTTCTATCTAGCTTTGGTATCAGGATAATACCGACTTCATATAAGGACTTAGAAAGTGTCCCCTCCTCTTCTATTTTTTGGAAGAACTTGCAAAGGATTGGTTTTAACTTTTAGATGTTTGATATAGTTCATCAGTGATGCCATCTGACATTGGACTTTTCTTTATTAGGAACTTTTTGATTATTGATCATAGGTTGGTTGAGATTTTCTATTTCTTCTTGAGCAACATTAGATAATTTATGTGTTGCTAGGAATTTGTCAATTTCACCTAGATTATCTAAGTTTTTGTGCATATTTGTTCATAGTATTCTCATAATTCTTTTTGTCATTAGAGATATGTTTTAATTAATACAAAGAAAAAATTGGGGCCTTTTCATTTCCAAACTGTCAAAAAATTTTTTTAGCTTTTTACTTTTATTATGCCCTATCTCTCAATCTTAACAACATCTTTCTTGGGGCTTTGAGGGGCAAATGTCATACAGAGTTTCAGATTTCAGAATCTGGTTTTGGAAACTGTTGCCAAATTCTGAATGGTATAAGAAAAGGTTATTCTCTCACATGCACTGTGAAGGTGAAACATTCACTGACTCATGTTTCACCCTATTACAGTTAGTACTCATAATCAGTATGATAACGGATGTCCAGTTGTAGCAACAAAATATTGATTGCTAAAGATGAAATATGGAAATTAAACACAATTTTACCTTTAACCTGCCATTCAGAGAGCTATGCAAAATATAGATGATGGGGGAGAAACCTCTGTTATACCCTCTTCATCTGAATATGCATCACCCGTCCCTCTATACACCTTGTACACACGTGCAGACACACACACCCCTAACCTGAGAGCAGAGACTTAATACAATAAAATTTGCCCTTCTTTAAAGGTCTTTAACACTTTCCCCTGTAGGAAATGTCAGCATCAAGGAGCATTTGCCCTGGAACATTGGATGAATAGTTCTGTGATGAAGAGTGTTAGACATTCAGATGTATTGATCTTTGCCCAGCTAGAGAAATTGTTTGAATGCTTATCTCTGCCCCCGTAGAGGTGGCATGTCTCCAAAGTGTTCACATAAAGGTGACCAATGAGTTGTTTTTTTTTTTTTTTGAGTGAAAAACACTGCCTGGATAATGACTCAGATTTCTTTCCAATCTTAAGTTTCTATCATTTAAAATAAGTCTGTGGTGTCCAGGGTTATGAGATCAAGTTGTGTTTCTTTGTCACTGGAAATCCCCACTTCAAACCCTAAGAACAGACCATTGAAAAGCTCTCACTGAGACAACACACTCAGTAGAAAAGCATGACTTCATTTTGGCATGATTCGTCTTCAAATCAGGTCAGTGATTTAGACGTGAATGAGTGGATTGTTCAGGGGCACTGGATCAAATTAGACTTTCATTTATTTTTAGAAATTCATTAGACCAATTATGACAACCACAATGGGATGTCTTGTGACTGAGAAGTGCAAATTATAAGAACAGTAATATTCATTGTTAAGTGTGAGATGAAAATTTCTGTGTAGCTCACTCATTAAAACCTGCTTCCTTTTACAAAAATGTCCTTTATGTAATATAGATTACAGGTAAAAGGCACTGTACAAAAATATAATTACTGAGTATACAACATGCTGGTAAATTCAGATGGTTTATGAAATGAATTTAGGTCAGAAACACAAAGGAAACTGAAAATACTAAGTTTTTCTTTTACCATTATGCTCTCATTTATGGAAATGCACTAATTGGGTTTCAAATATGTAAAAACAAAAACTAAAATTATTATATACTTTGGACTTTATGCCCACATTTAAGCGATTTATACAGAATGCTGAGTACATTCTCTAGTCTGTAGGAAGGGCTTAGGCTTTGTAGTCTGACTCATTTATATATGATTCTACTCTTTTTTTTTTTTTTTGACTTGGGTAATTTTCTTAAGATTCCTCAACCTTAATTTACATGTTGGTAAAATGGGGACATGAGTCTTTAATTTTTTAAGAATAAAACAACAACTGGGCACGTGGGTGGCCAGTTAAGCGTCTGTCTTCAGCTCAGGTCATGATCTCACAGCTCATGAGTTTGAGCCCCACGTCCAGCTCTGTTTTGGCAGCTCAGAGTCTGGAGCCTGCTTCAAACTGTGTCTCCCTCTCTCTCTGCCTTGCCCTCCCCCATGCTCTGTGTCTCTCTTTCTCAAAAATAAATAATTGTTAAAAAATTTTAAAAAAGAATGAGACAAGTAAGTGGGAAAAAAGATATGTATATATTACCTGGCATATAATTTATTCTACGTTAAGTTAACTAATTTAATGTAACATCATATAACCGCACATATCTGTAGATGGGAAATTTGTAACATTCATTTTACACTTTGCTTTACCAACCTTTACAGGCATCACAGAGCAGAGGTACACTATGAACAAAACTGTCTTCATTTGCAAGTTAACTATTCCCTACTCACTTAAATCTCTCCCTCCGCAAATAGCAAAGGATGTGTAAGGATTTCCAGAAGCAAACAATATTGGCATTGAAAAAAGTCTTCCCCAGAGTTTATATTTAGTTGTACTGGAAATCTTCCACTTAAGGAGAAAACATTAATCATTTCGCCAGACCGAAAAACAGCCTAGTAACAAATTCACAGCCCACATGAAAGGGTTTGGTGTTTCAAGAATTTTTTTAAAGGTTTGAATTAGTAATTTACATTTCTTTCTGCTCATCACATTTACATTACTGAAGCAACTAGAGAAAGCAACTTCTGAGTAGTATTATTCTCCCTTAGCTATTACGTTGGATTATGGAGACACTTTGATATTTGTCTGTAATGAAACTACTTAATAAAAACCATTAATATAATATACATGTATTTTTCTACTTGGTGGTTCCAGTAAAAATGTGTGTAGACTCAGGTTGGCAATACAGCTACATTGCATATGTTTAATTTGAGGAGTTTGGGGCAATCTCATGACTATGTTTGTAAAGCAAAGGTTTTATTTTATCTCTAAGAAACAAAATATGGCATTTATGAGAATTGTTCAGATTTGAAGCCAATGACTGTATAAGGTCACAAATACAATTCTTGACTCCAGTTCCATTACTTGTGAAACCTGTTTCAGATTAATATTAACATCCGCATAAAATTGACAATATTATGATATTAGGGTTTAGAGCCAGATCTATATGATTGAAAATCAGGAATTCAAAGGATTCAGTTGCAGTCAGGTTTCTTTCTCCAAAACTGAATGCACTTGTTATTTTGACGAAGATGATGAGGGCTGATAATGATCATGACAGAATTGTCAGGTCACAGGTATAAAACAAAAGCAGAGACAACCTGTGCTCCTTTACAGCTGTACACAAGTGTTCAGCTTCCTTTGCCTTAATGTGCTGTGTGTGAATGAGTCCATTATAACTGTCATTAGGTTTTCCAGGGCCTTTATAGCTAACAAAGATGCTGATTTCCACTGATCATACCCTGAGGTAGACCTGTACAAATAGAACTGAAAAGTGGCCAAGACAGTAACCAGAAAGCACACTTGCATGCAGATTTCTCAATTAGATGAACTTGTCAAGAATATACCAAAATCAAGTCACACTCTAATGAGTTCTTTTTTTAAAAAGAGAAACAGAATAATGTCTTTAAACAAGGCAGACTTACTGTCTGAGTTACACTTTAGGACCTTGTCTGATGACCCGTAGTGACCCAAGACAGGAGAAAGACCAGGGAAAGATCAGATCAAAATCACCCTACACCCTGCAGAGTGAAAAGCACTGTAGGGTAGACCCAGTCCTCTTGAAAATCAAGGTGGGGCATGCCACAGTTTCACAGAAGTTTACATTCCACATAAGCATTCAGAAAACTCTGAGTCAGAGATTAGAGTACTCTGGAAAGGAGAAAGTATTCGGCAGAAACAAAAGACCACAGATGGAAAACAAGTCCTTTCACAAATGTCAATTCGCAATTAAGAAGAAAAAGTAGGGACTGGGATGCTCCACACTTTACTAAAACAAGACTTCAGACATAATGCATAAGATGAAAGTCAAGGGCAAATTTACAAAATCGTACATTGCCTTTGATGTCTTTACTAATGAGAGGACCACATATTTTCTGTCATGTAGGCAATGGGTCAGGAAACTTTCTGTAAAGGGTCAGATAGCAAACATTTTAGGCTTTGTGGGACACATGGTCTCTATCACAATAGACGATTTGTCAGTGAATAGTCTTGACGGTGTTCCAATAACACATTGCTTACAAAGACAGGAGGGTAAGCCAGATTTTGCCATTGGACAGACCACGGATTTAGATGTTAGAATAGAAACATGATATGTCATGTGACAATAGAGATCGAGACTAGTTAGCTTCATATAGTCAGCATAATTCTGTACTGGATTTTTGGAACCAGACAAGTGAGTGTCAGGAGTAGTGAGTTACTACACCCCATTTCCTCCCTGCCCTCTGCTTCTAGCTCAACCCCTTAGTTACTCCATTCAGCTACATGGGCCTTCCTGTTACTCAAGCATTCAGGAAAGCTATATATAACCTCAGAGTCTGATTTTCTGTTACTTCCATCCAAAATACTTTTCTCTTCTATCAGGGAAAGAGTATCAGTACTCTGAGCTGAAAAAGCACTGGTAGAGTCACAGTACTTGAGTAAGAATCAAGAGTAGAGCAGACACTGGTCTTTGTTGAATTGAACATCCTGATTTTGGGGAGAAAACATGTAGTAAACACAACACATGGGATTGGATAAGTGTGTGAATTGTTATGTCATATCAATGCCTTTCAGAGGACACCCACTGAGAGTGGACCCTAAACAACTGGATGGATAAGATGGCTTGTTCAGTACATGTCAGCCAGCAACTCTCCTTGGCCAACACCATGCATGCACAACAGACTCATGATGAAGGTAGCCATGGCAGCTGCTGATAAGCCCTGAGCATGGGCTCCCATCACAAAGCTACTGATACAGTTAATGCTGCTGCAGATTCTCCTTCCTGCCAATGCTGGGACCTTGTCTCTTGAGGACAGCCCACCATTTAGCTGCAAGCTGATTAGACTCTTTCCACAAATGTCAGCAGGACCCATGTAAGAGTTTACTTGTTTTTATTCACAGTGCCTAAGATAGTACCTTAATCGAGGGTTTAAAGATATACTGACATGGGATTCTGTATTTTTTTGTGTCTTTATTTTGAGATACAGAAGCAGAGAGTGAGCAGGAGAGGGGCAGAGAGAGAGGGAGACAGAGAATCTGAAGAAGGCTCCAAGCTCTGTGCTGTTAGCACAGAGTGAGACACGGGGCTTAAACTCACAGACTGTGAGATCATGACCTGAGCCGAAATCGGTTGCCTAACTGACTGAGCTACCCAGGCATCCCCATGGGATTCTGTATTATAAAAATCAGGCAAATAAATCTATTTTGTGGTGAAAGATATAACAATGGACTCAAGCCATTGGATACTAAATATCACAACACACAGAAAAGTATGATCTGAGGGGCAGCTGGGTGACTCAGTCATTTAAATGTCCAACTCTTGATTTAAGCTCAGGTCATGATCCTGCAGTTTCATGAATTCAAGTCCTGCATCCAGCTTCAGGCTGATAGTGTAGAGTGGTCCAGGGCTTAGTTTTCAAGACTGATCAACGAGCAGTCCTGAACACAGGTGTTTCTTAGAAATATGAAAAGTTTGAGCAAACATTGCCTATGGAATAAATCTTTCCTATAGGTTATTTGGAAACATGAAGTTAAATACAGGTGAATTAAAAAAAAAAGCCTGGAAAATGTAAAAGTGTTTGCTTCTATGTGGTAATACTGGGGTATGTAAAAGGTAATACCGGGGTATGTAAAAGGTATTTATTACCCAAGCACTCCTGGCTTGGGTAATAAATCTTATGAGTGGCAAAGCCAAAAGGAATTACAGTTTTAGCCATACATGTATACAGTTAGGTATTTCTCTAAATTAAGCTATGAGGCTATTATCTCTTGTGTATTCTTGATTGAGATTGTTGTCTTCTTTAAGATATCTTTTTTATAATAAACTAATAAATAGTATTTTCCATGTTAAAACATTTCAGTATATTTAACAATTGGAAAATTTCTATATTATATTCTTTTCCTTGACTCCACTTCCATTTATGCATAATATACTATTCTTTTACAATATCAAAACTATACCTTTATACTTTGGCATGCATTTAAACTTTCCTGAATGTATTTAAACAAAAAGAATCAATTTTCATTATTTAATCAATCTTAATTTAATGCTTTTTAAGCACAACTACTTAAATATTAATAGTATGAAAGATAAGATACGAAAACCTTTTCAGACAATATGAGAGCTGTTGGAAAGAGTGTCAACAGAAAAACCAAATGCAACCTGTAATCTGGGACTATGCCTGTTAACCATTGGTCAGTTTCAAGCACTTGAACTTGGATAGAGACTGGTAATATATAAAGATAAAAGTAATGAGGGCTCCTGGGTGCCTCAGTTAGTTGAGCATCTGACTTCAACCTAGGTCGTGATCTCACAGTTCCTGGGTTCGAGCCTGGTGTCGGGCTCTGTGCTGATAGCATGCTCAGAGCCTGGAACCTGCTTCAGATTCTGTATCTCCTTCGCTCTCTGCCCGTCTCCCACTCACACACTGTCTCACTCTGTCTCTCAAATTATAAAATAAATGTAAAAAAAATTTTTTAAATATACAAGTAATGGAGATGTAGCTATGCAAATCCCACAGTGGAGAGAGGAGTGTTTTCTGCGGTGGTTTTTACCAGCATATCCATTACCTCTGCCAGCAAATTCTTCTCTGGTGTTAGGTAATCAAATTTATATTTGTCACAATGGAGAGAAATGGTTTTCATCTCTTAACAATAAAAAGATTCTGGTCTGTAATGGAATAACACTTAATTAGACTTTAATAAAGGATATTATAAATTTCTTCATCTAGATTTGAAAGAAAAACAAAATAGAGAACCCCTCTTCTGGCTTGATGTCTTATTGTTAGATTGTTTGCATAATTACCAATCATCCTTTCACAGAATTTTATGTAATTTATTTCAACTCTGTGACTAAAGAGACCATGAAACATATGAATTCTCATCATTTTAATATTGGTGTCTCTATGTGAAGAGATAAGGTTGAAACTTTTTAATAACAGTGTTAAGTATTTTATTCATGTGTTTTGTATCATAGTAGATGTCAGAACAGATATACGGAACCAAATGTTTCTTGGAGAAAAGAATTTCATCCTCATCAGAGGACAAAGGTCTAATAAAAATGACACTCATTTAATTGTTGGAAATGCTGAACTCGTACATGCAGAGAGGAACAACCTGGCTTTTTCATGGAACAGGATACACAATATGCTGCATAGTTTTGTGGTTTATTAGTTATTGTATTTTTATTACTTTCTGAAGTTATTTTCTCTTTCTCCCAGGTATTCACCTGGCATCCGAGCTAGGGAGTACAATAAGAATAAATACAAGCCTGAGGCCCAAATGAATTCGGGGAAACTATGCAAATGCTGACAGACCTTCATTTTTTATGAAAGCTTTAATCACCTAAAATGATGAAGTAAGCCACCTCCGAGCAGAAAAAAAAAATATTGATTGGAATGTCAAATGTAAAATGCTATTACAGAAACAGCCAATGTAATCCTTCTTTACTGCCAGAGTACCACATCTCAGTTCCAAAGGGTTTTCTGCTCTGATGAAAAGAAGAAACAACAGAAAAGTAAGCATTTTAAAAATGTTACAGAAGCCAAATCTCCAAGAATGGGTGACTCAGCAATGTCAAGGTTCAGGATAATAAAGAATAGTTATTTCCTTTTCTCTATGTATCTTTCAATAACTAAACAAGTTTTCTATTTTCATACGGTGAAGAAGATGAAAGAAGCATTGAATGCAAATTCAACAAAACAGAGCTAAATCAAACTTGCCAAAAATGACCAAAAACAAACAAATATATGCAAAGGCATGGTCAACTGATAACTTCTGCCATGTCTTAATACAAGACCTCATTCTGTTCTGCTTGTTTCAAGACTCTCTACTTTAAGAAAATGAGTATTTCTCTTTATTTCCAAAAACGGTTTATGTTTATATCAGAACATTGGAGCATTTTTTTTGCATGTGGGTCTTATAATTTTACTTCATCAGTTTTGATGAGGGTCCAAAATATGACCCTTTGCAACAAATTAAGACTTATTTAATTTAATGTTGAATGTAAAAGATGTTTTTGTTTTTATTTGTTCCCTTTGGAGTGTTGGAAAGGTATATGAGTTTGGGAAAAAAAGGAAGGTATGCAAAACAGTTCAAAATTGTCTTAGCCAACCCCTTCCAAGTACCCATTCATTTCAGTTCTTACTTTGTCCTCCAATGAATTTCTTCACTGCATTCATTCTCCTGCATAACAGCACTGGTGCTATTGAAACATGAAACCAATGATCGCTAGTATGTCAGGACAAAGTCGGCTTCCAAAGAATAATAAGATTTCACACATACATTTTTACTGCTTAATTTATTTTTCAATATTGTGTTTATATGAACAAGAAAGTTGAATCTCCCAAGAATTGTCTGCCACCTAACCTAGTTCTGGATCAATGTTATTTAGAAGTTTTGGACTGAATTTGAGAGGTACTGTGTTTTATTTTTTTACTGTATTTTTTTAAATTGCCAGTAACAGCTGGCAAAATCACATACATATCAGGATTTTTATTGGTTGATTTACTTCATCTCATTCTTTCCTTCCCTCTCTGTCTCTGTCTCTCCCTCTTCCCTTTAATCCTTCTTTTCTTCCTTCCTTCTTTCCTTCCTTCCTTTCTTTTTTCCTTCCTCTCTCTCTCTCACTCTTTCTTTTTTCTTTTGGCAAACTATACTCAAACCATAAATCAACAAAATACTGCAGGCTGTGTCTAAAAAACAAAATGTAGGCAGGCAAACAGATATTTTGTAATACTGAGTTTGCCTTGGAGTTTGACAATGATTGATACAGGTTAGTATTATAAATCAGTATAAATAGCAAAACAATCATGTCACTATACATAGTTGTGTTATAGAAAAATAAATTTAGCATTTATGAATTCATATGGATTTTTCATATCTTCATACCTTAAAACCACAAGAAGATACAAAAAAGACACATTGTTAAATTGCCTTCACTTACCACTTTTACAACATCCTAATAGTATACTTTTTCAAATAAAGGTTGATAGTAAATGTCACCTGTACATTAACTCGTCATCATTTGCCATAAAATAAATTATTTGGATATATTAAACATGCTTGAATGGTTTGTTACCTGACAATTTTCACCCTTTATTGCATGCAGTAGCACTTTCATATAATAATTACAATAATAAATTTTTGAATGCTAATCTAATAGGAATTTTTGTCATTTTTCCTTTTATAGAAAGAGTACTTAGTCCATATTCTCAACAGATGTATTTTGCTTTGCTTTTTATTACTCTTTATAACATCACAAATAGCCTTCATGTTGTGCTTTTATATGAAAAAAATTACACTTTTTGTGTAGTTTTGAGTAAAATAGACCCTTTCCGTGAAGTGTGTAAATGAACTCCTCTCCCCCTTAGAGAATACTGTAATGTTCATCTTTAACAGCCTCTCCTGAGTGTAAAGGAAAACCTTTTTTTATTTTTCACTACAAAAGAAAGAATGTGTCTATGTCGAGGTTTCTTTAATAACCGGGACTTGTTCTTACTGTCTTTATATGAACCAGGGTCAAAGGTTTATAAGGTTTAATAATACCATGTTCTCTCCCAGAACTGAAACCATGAAAACATAGCCTGAGAGTAAAATCAACTTTATGTTTATTTTTAAGGTACATTTGAAAATATCTTATCTTTTTTCCCATCATTCAGAGCTAATTTGGAAATTTGTATCAATTTTATTTATATTATATAACTTATATGAATTCTACTCCAAGAAAAAGTACCACATTTCATTTTATTTTCCTTTTGAAAATTCCTATGTACATTCCAACACATACCTATTCTCCAAAGAAACCACTGAAAAATTTTTGTGGGAGCCGGGATTAAAATGGAGAAACAATTCATTTGACTTACAGTAATGAAAACTGAAGCAATAGTTGAATTATTTGCTAAATGAACATTAAATTTCTCTCAAACTTATTGATGCAGTATATGAATTAAATTCAATTAATTCCCTCCAAGTTGTAAGAGTTACTTACGTTCTAAAAACTAATCTGATGGTCTTCTTCAGTGTAAGAGAAGTTCAAGAGACAATGAAAGCAGCCTTGGAGTGAGGGAGGGTCAACCAACAGTTGACATGTTGTCAGAGATCCTACTACAGGAAGGCTGTTAGCAAACATATTGCCTGAGATGCTACTTCTGGAAGGAGATGAAGATGCTAAGGAAACGTTTTAAAGATTTTTTTGCTTGGAAATTCCAAATATATAGTTTTGGGTGGACATACTCCAAAGGCTCTCATGTATGGAAGGATGGGCTGAGCTTATTTGAAATCATGCCAGATTAACTTAAGACAGACTTTAACTTTTACTACTAATATGCTTATTTTAAGGCAGTGGGTATCCCCACACAGTTTTGGGAGTAGAGTTAACAAATCACACAGTGAGAATGCAGACATGGTAAGCTACGTTGTTTAATGGCGTGTCTAGATAGGTCTTCCTCCTGTCTAGCTCCAATTTCGGTCTCTGTTCGTTCCCTTATTGACAGCAGTAAGGTAGGGGAGAAAAACCTTCCCCTTTTTGCCTTTATTTTTTATTTTTTAAAATGTTTTATTTATTTTTGATACAGAGATAGACAGAGCATGAGAGGGGGAGGGGCAGAGAGAGAAGGAGACACAGAACTGGAAGCAGACTCCAGGCTCTGATCTCGCTGTCAGCACAGAGCCTGATGCGGGGCTCAAACCCACGAACGTGAGATCTGACCTGAGCTGAAGTCCGAGGATTAACCGACTGAGCCACCGAGGCGCCCCCCCTTTTTGCCTTTAAAGAGTTTGGTGGTTTATGGAGTGCCAGGGTGGCTTAGTTCGTTGAGCATCCAACTCTTGATTCTAGCTCAGGTTATGACCTCAGAGTTTGTGAGCTTAAGCCCCACATCGACCTCTGTATTGACAGTGCAAACCTACTTAGGATTCGACCCCCCGCCCCCCCCCACTTGCTCTCTGTCTCTCTTAAAATAAACAAAAATAAACTTAAAAAAACTAAAGAAATTGGTGGTCTCAAAAGCTTTGGAGTATGACAATAATAGATTTCAATAGTGCATTTAATAGCCACTCACACAAACTTACTTCACCACAAATCTGCATATGGAAATCAATTAATTTATCCATATCTATATTCTTTGTGCTCAAATTGCCTTCAACAATTCTCAGCTTTGTGTGACAAATTATATGACAGGACACTGTGATGGGCTCTTCCTGGCAATTGCTCATGTTAAATAAATTCTTAAAAATTTTTTGTAAATCCTATTTTTCTGTTATTCAGACTTCTGGTTATATAAAGTGATAACTTTATATTAATGCTATTTATATTACTATAATATAATATTTTATATATCACATATAAATCATTGTAAAATGTACTATATAATATCTAATAAAATAATTGCTTCTGTTTACTGAATACATGTCAATAAACATAAATATGTATGCATTTATACACAAGCAATTTAGGTACATAAATGCATATAAATATACACCATGCCCTTTTTTTTGGAAAGTGAGAGAGATGGGGTGCATTAGTGGGGGAGAGGGACAGAGAGAGAAAGAATATTAAGCAGGCTCCACACTCAGCATGGAGCCTGATGAGGGGTTCAATCCCATGACCCTGGAATCATGACCTGAGCTGAAATCAAGAGTCAGACACTGAACCAACTGAACCACCCTGGTGCCCCTATACCACGTAGTCTTAAAGATAGTGTAGGTAAACTTTCACTAATCTTTAGGAAGGCTTTATGAAGAAACTGTTGCCTGGAGGCAGTGCTTCACATGTAATGAAAGTTTATAGCTATGATGGATGTTGTGATACGATGTCCAGTCTCCTCTGAAGGACTTGTTCCCCAAACGATTGGGAATGCTGCCAGAAGAAGACCTCTCAGCTGTTTGCTTGCTTAAGAAATTAACTTCAGGTAAAGGGCACCATCTCATCCAAGATCACTGCCCTTCTTGGGACTAGACCCTATGCATTGAGTGGGATGGTGCAGTGTTATAACAGTTCAGACCACTTTGATCCCAATACACAAACTCCAAAGGGCCTTTCCAGCTTCTGAGCTCCCTGTGGGACTGGCTGAGGCTTTGGTTCTTTTCTCTGCTGCATCTTGCTTCCTTTCCTCCCCCTCTGGTAGAGATCCAGAGAGAATTCCCCAAGCTTATCTCTACCTTAAAGTCTGCTTCTTGAGAGACCAAACTTGCAACAGTAACCATATAATTTATTGTCCAAGCTAAGACATCGGGGGGGGG
>PJEM01004599.1:0-64942 GCA_004023845.1 Helogale parvula | reverse complement strand
CCAGGATAATAATACCCACCTCCCTTAAGTCTTGGGAGACTTGATTAAGATAATGTGACTAAAACACTAGCATAACGTTTTGGACTTAGTAGTTCTTATCCTCATTATATCTAATTTACAGATGAGATGTGAAGCTCAGAGAGATTAAGTAAATCTAATGTTTACACCTCTCATTAAGTGGGAGGTCCAAGATTTAAATTCAGTTTTCTGACTCTAAACCCACCCAGATAACCAAGTTGCTATACTGTGTTTTTACACACCTTTTCTTGTCATTTTAAGAATTGATTTTTTTAAACCCAATACTCCTCAATTATCTGATATATTAAGTACTCTTTTAATTGCAACTGACAAAAAGGAGGCACACACACACACACACACACATACCTCAGACGAATTTAATCAAAATGGAATTTTTTCACGCAGATAGAGGAAAAGCTTAGGGGGAGTTCTGTGTTCAAGCCTGGCTACTTCCATGTCCTTGAAAGGTATCGTGAGAATTTTATATCCTTTATTCTATATATAGGCTGCTTCTCTCAGTGCTGGCTTTATTTTTAGTCACACTTTTCCACGTGTATGGAAAGATGGCTATTAGCAGTTCCAGACCAGTGTAGCATGTAATTCCAGAGTTGAGAAAGGCAGAAATTTTTTTTCCACCATCCACACTAATCGCCTTTTTTGGTCCTATTTGGCATAACTATCCTTCAGAGTTTTACACTTTTCTCTCCTTCCTTAAACTTCCAACACTCTTCTTTTTTCCTCTCTCAGCTGATGTCCTGAATTTTCATTTCACTGAGAAAATGAAATCATCAAAGGAGAATTTCTTGATGATCCCACCACCAAATCTATCAATCTACCGGCATCTGAAGTCACACCCTTTGCTTTTCCTTCCCTTTGAGAGTGGTTAGTCTGTCAGTGCTCTTACCAAAGACATATTATTAGAGAACATCTTACTAAACCTTACTTTCTGGGGGTTCCTCCACATGATTTCTCCCTGTATTGAATCATTTCTATCAGCATTTGTTTCAAAGGAAGAACTATGATTCAAATATCTCTTTTAATGCAATGAGTAAAAGAAAAACAATGATTCAGTTTGGCCTTAAGGATTGGTTCAGGATGTGAAGGTTCTTTTTATATGGAGTTTGATTCTATTGAAATACTCTCATCACAATATAACTTTCCACATATGCATTTAATGACTCCTCAACTTAATGGCTCCACAACTGGGTGATACCAACTCCTGTGAATGTGCTAGCTGCTGAATAGGTATCATTTCCTACTTAGGTTACTGGATTCTACCTCCTTTAAAATGGTTGACCCCAAAAGAAGCTGATGGAATAATTCCTGAGATGATTTTAGATACATCTGGTGACTCTATGACCTTATTCAGGCAAGATCTGAGGACCCCATTTCTTATCATATTTGAAAGATGTTTGGTATGGAAAAGGGGAGGAGGAGATAGTTCACCAAAGATGGTTGCTTTAAAAAGTAAATTGGCTCCTTAAACTGTGTCTTGAGTATACATGATCATGGAGTCCAATAGTGGTGGAGATGGACTATGGGTTCACAGGATGCAATCTGACCTAAAATTTGTAATCTCTGCAGATGGAGAAATTATCAGTAATGGCAAGGTTGGTTTTCAAAGAGGAGAAGGTAATCTCCCATGCCAATATTAATAAAAATGAGATTATATTTTACGGTTTGAAGTTTATCCAAGTTGATTATCTCATCCAAATATAACACAACCCTGTAAAGAAGCAACTGTTATATTTTCAAAAGATATATAAACTAAGGCCAGGAAAAATCAGGTAACATTCCCAAGGTCATCCAATGAGTAAGTCAAACTTACTCTACAGGTAAGTGTAGATATATATGTTCATCATTGTCATATGCTGCCTATGACAGCTAGTTTCTAAAGAGGACCTTGGATAAATCTTACCTTTCAGTCAGGATTCACACATGCTTGTATAATCGTCACCCACAATGAATCAGGTCTGGTACTGGGTAGACAATAGAATGTGACATGCCTTTTGCTAGCTCTCTTGAAATGTGTGCTCTCTGAGAAGCCAGGTGCCATATAAAAAGTTCAACTACTCTGACACTCCAAGCTGTTAGGAAACTCAAACAAGCTATGAAAAAGAAAGCTCTTCCACCAGCTCTTCCAGAAATCTTATCAGAGGTGTCAGATATGTAATTGAGGAAGCTCTCTTGGTTGGTTCAGTTCCGTTGAATCTCTAATGACTCTACTCTCTGTCACCCTCTGACTGCCAACTTAGAAGATACCTCAAGCAAGAAATACCCAGCTAAACTCAGTGCATGCACATTATAATAAATATATATTTTAAGTTTCCAAGTTTTGGAGTGATTTACTATGCAACATTAGATCAGCTAAACCTTGTCTATACCCAAAGATGGAAAAGAAGCAGGGATCAAGGACCATACAAGGTAGGTATTAGGAAGATACACTGCAAATCTTGAAAAATGGTTCTGAAAATAGATGGATATAGTGAAATATACAGAGCCTCAGAAGTCATAAACCCTGAGACCAAATCATCTTCTTCACATTTTCTTACCTGGTGACTTTTGGATAAATCCCACTGAAGTTCTCCAAGTCAAAATGTGATTATCTATAAAACTGTGAAAATGAAACATGGTTAATTTCAGAGTCTCAGACAAAAAAAAATTTAGTGTGTTTTTTTGTAAATTGAAAAATCTTGCAGAAAGTTATATATAATGTGAGAAAAAAATACCAAGGCAGGAGAGCATGGTCCTGTGTACAAGAGGCAAATTATGTTTGAGTTAATGGAAAACAGCTTGAACACTGGAGTCATTCACTGCATGTTATTTGGGCATTTATGCATAAGCAGCTGTGCTTAGGTCTGGCATAAATAAAACATAAAATACTACATGGGGCTAATAGTCTAATGTGTGTCAAATGAGTGACATTCATTTAAGGAAGCTATTATTGACATAAAGGGGTCAATTTTTCTCTCAGCCATCATCATGGTAATGGTATTGACAGAGATGACATTTGTTGTGGTGAAACTGACAGAGAATTTCTATTTTGAGATAGTTAAGGCATAATTAGTAATTCGCTAATTTTTGTGACAAAGTTTGAAAATTCTCTCACACTCTCTGATGAAGGGAAAAGGAAGATGCATCATATTGGTCTTAGAAGATAATTTATTAGGAAGACCCTAGTTTAAAATTGGTGAAGTAGGAAATTTGATGGTTCTCATGGAAAAATAATTAAATAGATATTCATCTGAAGAAATTACTTTCCTTTTGTCAATAACATACCAGGAATGAAACATGACTATGTTTTTCATGAAAATCTTGGCTTTAAATTCTTGATCAGTGCTTGAAAGGAAAACACACATTACTAAAATGGGCTTATCAAATAAAAAATATGTACAGAATGCACTCTGGGGCATATAAGCACTGCCTTCTAGGCAATTTAAGAAATCATAGCCCAGAAAATCTTTGAAACTAGTATGATGTGATATGCCCAAAGCAAACAGCATCACTTCAATGCTTACCAAGAACCTGTAGGTTTGAGAGAAAGAAAAGAATCCTGTTTCAATTTCATAGAATAATATATAGCCACTATACTTCATTTGTAGGATATTTACTTCTAAATACTTCAATGCTTATAAGTCTTCTCTTGAATGTTAAACTTCAGACAGAAGGAGATAATCATCGGCATCTGATAACTAAATTATCAGGGAGTTTAGAGGAAAGACATATATAGGAGAAAAGTAGTAAAGATCAGAACTGATTACAGTTATAGCTAAATTATGTTACTTGGGAAATAGCAAGTCTTTATGGATAGTGAAGAATATTTCCCAAGAAGTTGAAAGATTAACTCTTAACTATAAAGTGGATATAAATCATATATGTGAAATAAATCTTATTTTAATATTATAATTATATTTATTAGCTAGTGCTAATAACATATTTTAATTTCTACTGACATTAAGTTCTACTGTAATATGAAAGAGAAATGATATCAGTAAAAATGGTGGAGAAAGCATCTGAAAATTATTTCCTTTTTAAATGTTTGAAAATGATTTCTTTCATACAAGCAATGAAAAACTGGCAGAAATAATCAACCAATTTTTTTTAATTCCAGAAATTAACAACATGCTTTCAATGCTCCAGACACTCTGTGTGTGTACGTGTGTATGTGGTTTAATAAAAGAAAGAATTGTGAGGTTTGTGGTGTTTTACTTTGCTCTGTTCTCATGCCCCTTTGTATAGTACCTTGGTAGACTTAAAAACAAAGTGCCCTCAATCATGAACACTGGTAGCTTGGCAACCACCAGTCTCATTCCCAGAGGATTGTCATTATTTGATCTGGCAGGTGGTTCAGTGAGAAACTCCACTTACAATTCTGTCTTCATATGACCTAACTTGGAACTTACCCAGTGTGAAAATCCTTTCCCTGGGATACTTGTTGAAAATATTTAGAGGCAATTTTCTTGACTTCACGGCAGCCTGTGCTAGTACATAATGCTTAGAACAAATCATAAGGAGCCATGACACTCAAAAGAAAAAGTGATAGAATAAGATGTCAGCAGTGGTTTTCAAAAGATTTGGCACATTACTGAGGATCTAGAAGTCCACACACAAGGATATGGCGGCATACTTTCCAAGTAGAGCATCCACTTTCTTTCTTTCTTCTTTTAATGTTTATTTCTTTTTGAGAGAGAGAGACAGAGAAAGAGAGAGAGAGCACAAGCAGGGGAGGGACAGAGAGAGAGAGAGAAACAGAGGATCAAAGCTGGCTCCGTGCTGACAGTAGCAAGCCCGATCTGGAGCCCAAACTCACAAACCACTTACTTGATCACGAATTATGAGATCATGTACCTCGAAACCATGACTTGAGCCAAAG
Organism: Helogale parvula; assembly: GCA_004023845.1. NCBI lineage: Eukaryota > Metazoa > Chordata > Mammalia > Carnivora > Herpestidae > Helogale > Helogale parvula. Next base: position 60,051 of record PJEM01004599.1, on the reverse strand, counting down.
TCCCACACTGAACCTACTAAGCCACCCAGGTGCCCTGGCAGAGCACCTATTTTCTAGAAGACATGAGAAGGCTTAGGCTTTCTCCATTGGCTGACTTGGAGGCTCTGGTAAAGCAGGAAGTTAAGAAGAAGTTAGAATTTTGAACTCCCTAGCTCGTGTTGTAGGTGTGCCCCGAAGGGCACACAGAGACCCTTGGAAAAGATGGGCCAATTTATTGGATCTAGAAAGAAGGAAACTAAAGATTAGCATGGAAATAAATAAGACAGCGAATAGAAAAATAATAGAAAAAAAATCAACAAAACCAGAAAATGATTCGTTGAAAAGGTGATCTAAATTGACTGTTGCTTTAACAGAAATGACAGAAAAAGATTCGAAAGGGGTGCCGGGTTGGCTCAGTCGGTTAAGCTTCAGGCTTTGGCTTAGATCATGATCTCATGGTTTGTGGGTTCGAGCCCTGCGTCAGGCTCTGTGCTGACAGCTAGTTCAGAGCCTGGAGCCTGCTTCGGATGCTGTGTCTCCCTCTCTTTCTGACCCTCCCCTGCTTGTGCTGTCTCTCTCTGTCTCTCAAAAATAAAATAAAAAACATTTTAAAAAATTAAAAAAAAGATATGAGACTCACATTACTACAATCTGGAATGAGAGGAGTAATGCCACTATTGAGATTGGAGAAATAAAAATTATAAGGAAATGCTATAAACATTTTTATGGTAATTTGGATGAAATGGGAATTCATCTGAGGAATTTCATATTCCTAAGAAAGGAACATTTATAAGGATGTAAAGTGATGAAAGTGCTTTGAAAAGCAGCTTGAAAGTTCTAAATAAAATTAAATGTAGAGTTACCATAGACCCAGCAATTGGGCTCCTAGGTGTATACCCAAGAGAACTGACAACATTTTTCTATTTGTTTACCCAGATACTTGTACATTAATATTCACAGCAGTAGTGTTTACAATAGCCAAAACATGAAAACAACTCAAATGTCCATCATTTGATGAATGTACAAATAAAAAAGTGGTATATCCATATAATGGAACATCATTTGGTAATAGAAAGAATAAAATACTAATTAATATATGCTAAAATGTGAATGGATCTTGAAAATACTATGCCAAACGAAAGAAACCAGACACAAAAGTCCGTATATTATATTAACCCATTACATGAAATGTCCAGAAGAGGCAAATCTACATAAAGTAGGTTAGTGGTTTTCAGGGGCGATGGAAGAGGTGGATGGGGAGTGATTGCTAGTGAATATAGACTTCCTTTTGGGGATGGTGGAAATGTGCTTGAGTTAGAGAGTGATGATGATCACACAACCTTTTGAATACACTAAACATGTTGAACTGCACACTTTCAAAGTGTGAACTTGAAGGAATGTGAATTATATCTCAATAAAAAGGAAGGGTAAAAAGAAAGATGAAGGTGGTTGACTTGATGCATAATAACCTTCCATTTAAGCAAGATAAATCAATAATATGAAGGCCTTTTGGTCTAGCCATCTTTATCAGTCTGGGCCTATGAGGGAAAGCAATAATACTTAAATTGGGCAATTGATGAACATTTAATAGAGGAACGAACTGCAAAGTTGTGGCAGAGTTTAGTGAAATCAAATAGGGATCACCCAGTAAACTCTTGGCAAGAAATTTAAGGGAGTCCTTACTACTCCTTGGCCTGGAAAAGTTAGAGGAAAAAACATTTTACAGAAGTATTCAAGAAAGAAACTGAGCCAGGTGGGTTGCATAACAGGGAGAGAATTCGAGGAATAAATAACTCCTCACTTTCTTCCCACCTTCCATTCTCCTGCTCGTGCTTCTCATGGGCAGCTTGAAGCCAATTGGAAGCCAAGGTTCAGATCACATTCCCAAGACAAAAAATGGAGTTACAAAGGGAAAATTGAAAACATGGAGCCTTCTGACCCATAGGAGATTGGCAATGAGGACCACGACTCTCATTTTGATGTGAGAAGGTAGTGTGTCCTCTATAAGTCTGCGTTCCAGTCATGGAGGAAGGCTACACAGCACATCAGGTTAGGCATGGAGATCATATCTGCCATTTGATTTTTCATGGAAGCTGTTGAAGTTGGGATTCTACAGCATCCCATCCATGATCTGAGGTGGGCCCCCATGATATACTTACTATCAACAATATCTATTCTGCGGTGGTTAGGAGGGCCCTGTTTTGTATCAAGAGAGAAAAATTAAGATGGGAGAATGTGTGCTGACCTTCTGTGTCTTTAGTTGGCCAGTCAATCTAAAAAAATATCAGGGTTTCTTTTTAATCTGTTTGGTTTTTAATTTGGAATTAAGACTCTAACATGGTCTGGCCCCCTCCTTGATTTCAGACTTCTGGCCCCTGACATTGTAGGAGAATCAATATCTGTTGTTTTAAGATTCACAGTGATTCCTTAAGGCAGGCCTAGGGAACTAATACACTAGATGTGTTGTCTTATTATTAAAATAAACTAACTAACCAACACACATTGTCCCACGTAGTCTAATGCTTTCTGTGTAGCTTTCATAATAAAGAAAGGACAGATAGACACATAGAAATAACTCTCCTGTAGGGATCCACTCACTTATACTATTTTTTTTAAAAATTTTTGAATATTTTATTTATTTTTGAGAGAGAGAGAAAGATAGCATGAACAGGGGAGGGTCAAAGAGAGAGGGAGACACACAATCCGAGGACAGGCTCCAGGCTCTGAGCTGTCAGCGCAGAACTTGACACAACCCACAAACCGTGAGATCATGGCCTGAGCCAAAGTCAGACGCTTAACCAATTGAGCCCCCCCGACGCCCCACTCATACTCTTGATCAGACATGAAGAGAACCATCCATGTCATAGTGAGTGGGTCAAAGAAAGATGTTTTGCAAGCGACCTGAATCCCATTATCCATGTGGGCCTGTTAGGAGGTCTTGTACCACAGGGTCCTACATCAGACTGGGATTGGCTATGTGTCTGCTGGCAAGTCGCCTGGATGGTTCATTCACAATCTGGAAAGCCATAGCTTGAAAATACATATGAAGGACAGATAATGAGGATGATACCAGAGTCACCCTGTTCCAGGTGGAGACACAATTTGGGAACTGGGCACTGGACATTTGAATTCCAGCACAAAGCCATGCAGGAGAAGGGCAGCCACTGTAAAACAATCCAAAAACAATGTTATACAGGACCATGATTGGTATGCAGGACTTAAAAAGAGAAACTTTGGGGCTCCCAGGTGGCTCAGTCAGTAAAGCATCCAACTTTGGCTCAGTTCATAATCTCATGGCTTACAAGTTTAAGCCCTGCGTCAGGCTCTGTACTGACAGCTCAGAGCCTGGAGCCTGCTTCAGATTCTGTGTCTCCCTCTCTCTCTGCCCCTCCCCTGCTCACAATCTGTCTGTCTTTCTCTCTCTTTCAGAAATATATAAACATTAAAAAAATAAAAAGCAAAAGTTTACAGTGTTAAGTCAAATAGAAAGGAAGATGTTTATCAAGTTTTTATTAAAATCTTAAAACATAAGATTAATGAAACTATAAATTAATGAATGAATACCCTACTGCCTCAAAAATTTAATCAAAAGCTCTTTGTTTTGCATTCTTAATGAGAGAAAATAATAGCTGATAGGTATTTAGTCTCCCAATAAAAGTTATCTTTGTAGCTGAATACATTACTTTCTAGAAGAAGGGAGGCAGCTGTGTTAGGATACAAGTCCACACAGGCTGTAAGGGAGCACTGAGTTCTGCCTGAGCATCTGCTCTACAGCGTCCATTACAGGACACACAGCTGTCTTGATGCGCTGCCCACTACCACAGACAATCCCTAACCACTGAGGTAACTGGTGACACCAACCTTTCCCTCCTGCGTGACACAGTGTGGAAGAAAACATTCTGTACCTTTTGTGTATTAAAGCCATTCAAGCACTTTGACCTTGCAATAAACGTCCAAGGTGACAGCAGTTATTTCACTAGGTGACAACAGAAGGAGCACAAAGGTCGGAAGTGATTTACCACGGGAAGAGCCGGGCAACTGTAGAGCCTGCAGACTGATGGAATACAGTAAGCACATGCATGTTGCCATGGAAATGATGGAAAAATGGGACCCCGGGCTTCCAGCACAATGAGGGGCTACTACCAGCCATAACTAACTGAAGAACATGTTTTTAAAAACTAAATAAAACAAAAAAATGTTTAAAGAAAATAAACTAAGTATCTGAACTAGAAAGACAGACATGACATGCCATTTCTGATAGTAATTTTTAGGGAAGTTCTTCCAGTTTCTGAGAGAAGCATCTAAGAGGTTTAAAGGCTGGAAATGATGGGGTTGAGTTAAATGCCCGCATTAGCAGTAAAACCCTCTCATTAAAATAAAGATCAGCATCTACCCTCGGTCTCCTGATGATATTTTTTGGCATTGAATCTACATCTCAAGGTCAGAAAACTTACTTGGAATTCTCATGACTAAGCTAATTTCACTGACTTGGTCAAAGGGGTGCTTTCCAATATTCTTTTACAACACGATCTCTGCTTCAGAGTGGCTCCAAGGGTTTCATATCTCATCCTAATTCAAATCATACAGTCCATAATTTCCTGGTATCCAAACAAACCCAGTGGGCAGGCTTGCACAAAATTTGGCCACAAACACTAGTAATCACCATTTTCTCTGAAGCTTTAATAAGAGGTCTGTGGCTACCAGGCCATTTGCCAACCGACAGAGGCCCTCATATCAACCTCAGCCATAAATTTGATTTATTTTAAAAAGGAAGAAACCAGGAACTATCTGGATATAATCCACTGCCTGCGGTATGAACCTTGACCAGTCTAGCAGAACCACTATCCAACACCAAAACCCCTGAGTAAAGAAAAAGAAAAAAAAAAAAAACTAACTAATGAAGCAAACATGAGCAAAGAGATAAAGCAAAATCTTTTGAGTACTCAAGTGTTACAGTTCAATGCTTCTTAGCTATTATATGTATATATATATATATATATATATATATATATATATATATATGCATATATTTTTTTCTTAGAGAAGTAGAATATCAGTCCTTCCTCTTTGCTTTGTCCAGTAAGGATAATAGGGGTATTTAATAATGATGGTGATAATAATAATAAAAAGTAATGACAAATATAATAATTTTTGAGCTGAAAAGATATAAATGATACTCTATATATTAACCCTTCTGATCCTCACAAGTGGAAGCTCAGAAAAATAAATAAATGGCCTAACATCTTAGAGCCAGTAAGTGATCCTGTCTGATAAACCCAAATGATTTGGCTCCTGAAATGCTCACTTTTTTTTTTTTTCGAGCCAAGAAAGCCTTTATTGGAATATGTGATTCCCTGGAGAGGTTCCATGACTCCAGGAATGGGGAGTCAGGGAAGTCGCCCTGAATGCTCACTTTTAATCATTATGGTCTACATGTCTCACTTAACCCATCCACACAGGAGATAAGCATTAACTTGAACGTGTGAAAATTCCATAGTGAGTAAAATAAAACTATCATCTAAGCGATTTCTGTGCTCTGTAGTCTAGGCACATGTACATTAGCCTCGTGGCACCAAAATGTCACTGCTCCTAATAACCCTACATTCCAGCCAGTTGAGAGCAAAGACAGAGATTAGCTGCTACATTTACCAGGTACTAAACAGCACTGTTCTACGTATTTTTAACACAATTTGTCTCATTTATTAATAATAAAAAAGGTAAATTTGAAGAATAGTTAAAAAAAGCAGGTGAGCAGCCTTCACATTTCTTGACAATGTATATTTTGCTTGTTCTTTATTTCTTTATTTCTTTTTCAGTAATTGAAAAAAGTTTATTAACAGATTGATGTCAAAATCTGTTAATTTTTAAGATGTATTTATTTAATCACTAGTTTTTACTAAAGTACTAGGTATTGTTGAAATAAGTAGCGTTTCCTCCTTGACTTGAGAATACTTGATACTCAGAATGCAAGCAGAGGAGGGGCAGAGAGAGGGAGACCCAGAATCAGAAGAAGGCTCCAGCCTCAGAGCTGTCAGCACAGAGCCTGACTCAGGATTTGAACCCACAAACTGTGAGATCATGACCTAAGCTGAAGTTGGACACTCAACCAACTGAGCCACTCAGGTATCCCATGTCTTTTAAAATATGTATATGTTTGGGCACCTGGGTGGCTTAGTCCACTCAGCATCTGACTCTTGATTTTGGCTGAGGTCGTGATCTCATATTTTGTGTGATTGAGCCCCATGTCAGGCTCTGTGCTGACAGTGTGGAGCTGTCTTGAGATCTTCTGTCTCCTTCTCTCTGACCCTCCCTGCTCTTGCTTTCTCTCTCAAAAATAAATAAGCTTTAAAAAAATAAAAAATATAATATGTATATGTGCATGTGCCTTATATCCACTTAAGAAGCAATTAGACTGAAACTTTATATTCACAGTAGACTTCTCCAATAAATATATTTTCTTAATTTCTATTTCCATTAATGTCCCTTATTTAAGATTAAGCATTTAATAACTATTTGCTGCCCCATCATGCAAAATTAAATAACATAATATTAATACCTGTTGTGTACTTGTTTTGCACCAAGCTCTGCCATAAATAAATTATGTCTTAGTTAAATTTACCTCTACTTGATAAATTATGTAGTTAATATTACTATCATACTTATTTTACACATAAAAGAAAGCCATGGAGAGTGGAAATAAAGAAAACTAATCATCAAAAGAAAATGGGGCTAAGATTTGAGCCCTGACAGCCTGACTTCAGAGCTGAAAATCAACCTAAACACGCACATTGTTTTTGGATCCTCACCAAATTTGAGATGACCTGATTTACAAGCAATTTGAGAGTCACAGAATTTCTCTTAATGATCCCAAAGAAAAACCTCAAAAAGATAAACAACTGAAATAGAACTAAAATCAAGGACTACATACCTGCCAGTCATGTGACTAAGAGAACACTAGTTTTACATGAACGTCCATCAAACTCATGAAAGCAAACCCTGACATGTGTTAAGCACCTCATCTTGACAAGCTCCATGGGACAATATGGCAACAAGGTAATATTATTCAAGGGTAAAAACAGGCCAGCGATTTTAGATATATAGCACTCAAGTAGGATAGTTTTAAATATGTAAAATTTCAAAGTATACCTTGACTGTCATGTACTTTCTATCATTATCAATCACAGATCAATTCAATTCTGTTTTTTATCCTAACTTACAAATGGGAAATTATGCAGCACCTTTATAGGCTGTCCTGTGTAAAATCTTTCTCACAATTTTCTTCTTATATAAATTAGGAAAAGCTTATGTCATGCCAAAGTTCTATACAGCAGCAAAATTGAGTCATTGGATAATCAGTGAGTAATCAGCACTGAAGTGTCTCCTAATCATTAGAGCTAAGACTCCCTATTTCCTTTGTTATTTGTAAAAATTATTTAATAATAAGAGTCTTAGTCTTCAGTGTTTAAACTTTGAAGAAGACATCTAGAAAATTCCTTTTTAAAATGTACATATTGTATTTATTCTTCCACATATAATATTCTGACATACCTTTTACCAATATCCTGGGTGTAGACATTCAAAATTGTCATGTGAATGTATGCAAACTACAGACTAGGAAATGGTAAGACTTGATCATATGCAGGATGCCTGGGTGGCTCAGTTGGTTAAGCATCTGACTTCAGCTCAGGTCATGATCTCATAGCTCATGAGTTCAAGTCCCCCATTGGGGGCTTTGTGCTGACCACTCAGAGCTTTGAGCCTGCTTCAGATTCTGTGTCTCCCTCTCTTTCTGCCCCTCCCCAGCTCATGCTCTCTCTTTCTCTCTCTCTCTCTCTCTCTCTCTCTCTCAAAAATAGCATCATTTCCGTCCTCGAAAATTCAGTGTCTTTATTGATGTTGCTATTTAGTAAAACTGCATTCTGTACATTTCTGGTGAGAGGAGGTGGTCATAGGATTGCTTTATGTAAATACCAACAGCCTCATGGGGATTTTCTAGTGTGGAGAAGATAGTGTTCCTCCTAATCATTACTCATAGTATGGGAACAGACACTTTGGCTAGCTCAAAAAATTGTTAAACATTTCCGCGGCTGAAATGTAAATTTAGAATTCCCCAACATTTTTACTGTCTATTGACTGTCTAAACTAAGAAACTGAAATGTCTCACTATGGGCTTTTTCTGTGAAATATATCATTTTTAATTTATCATTAACCCGTTACTATTTGATGTAGATGAAGGGACTTTTTATTCATGCATGTATTGAACACATGTCCAAACCCTTGGCCTGGCATGTACAAAGCAAGAAGAATGCTCTGTTCTAGAACCTACTAAAAGGAAGCTTAGAAAACCACTACTCCCTTCTGCTTTCCTTGGACTTATGTACTAGTTACTTACCTGAATTCACTTTGTTGTAACTACATTTTCATGGATATACAATGAATCTAGTGTAATCAGTTTGCTTATAGCAAGTAGTATTAGAAATATTTTCAATTGTAATGCAATTGCTTTTAAATTCCATGTAATTGTTAAATGGAGACATGATTGAAAGGGAATTTATAATCCATCAATGAATCAAACTACAATAAATAATTTTTGGGTGGAATAACAGTCAAAAAAGTGTGAGTTTGGGAGCTTGCCCCGTTTGCTAATTATATGTCCCTATCTTTTGTTTTCAATGTTTATTTTTGAGACAAAAAGAGAGACTGAGTGAGCACATGAGAGGGGGAAAGTCAGAGAAAGAGGGAGATCCAGAATCTAAAGCAGGTTTATGGCTCTGAGCTGTCCACACAGAGCATGATGCGAGGTTCAAACCCATGAACTGCAAGATCATGACTGAGCCAAGTCGGATGCTTAACCAACTAAGCCACCCAGATGCCCCGATCTTTATATTTATCATTAGTCACTAGTTTTATCTGCTTTTCTATTCTTAATACATCAAAATTACCAAGTAGAAAGAAGTAAATCTGAATCAAGGGCACACCTAAACCTTGATTTAAAACTAGATAAGCCTGCATTCTAAAATAAAGGAGAAATATGCACAAATTTTTCTTTCTTTAGCATCCTAGACCATGCTAAAATTTCACCGTAAGTTAACTCTTCCAAACCCCAAATAATAACAGAACATATAAAAGTGAAATATAATATTGTAGAAATCCATATTAAGGCTCTCAAATTTAAATTGATCTTAAAACTTCAGCAATATTTTGAGATTGTGATAAAAAAGAATGTAAGTAAATTCAGATTAAAGATACTCCACATGTTGTCATAGTATGGCAGTAAAACTTATTTTCTGAAGAAACATGAAATTTTAAAAATTAATGGAAACAAACCAAACATCATTTAGAAGTCAGTTTCTTGGTTTATTAGCACGGTGGGCAACTTTTATAAAAATGAGATAATTGGATTTACTGAAAATGAAATTTTGATGAAGTGTTATTGGAGGATAATAGTCTATGAAATCCCATGTTACATTAGAAGAAACTGAGAATTACTAGATTATTATGAGACAAGTGCTATTTTATAGTTGATTTTCCCCTAAATTGAGTTTTCCTCTACATAATGAAGATTTGGTGTTTCCTGTAGTGGGTAAATCATATTATCCAACTTTTAAATCCAGATCTTAGCCCGGTGACTTACTGAAACCTGGCTTTACTACCAAAAAAAAAAAATCTCCTTGTTTCTCCTTAGCCTCTAAAGAGCCTGTGAAGAGCATTTAAAATTAATACCATGCAGGCATCTTCTATCCATGCTTATTTTCTTTTGTTTTCCCAACTTGTTTGTAAACTTCTGGGTTAAGTTTTATGACTTACACAATTCCTCTCCTTTTGTATCATCTCTGTGTTGCTAAATTATGCTCACTTCTTAACAAAGATTTATAGATTCATTATGATTTATTAACTATAAAGTTAACAAGAAGCCCAAAGCCAATTCACTTTTAAAAGGAGTACAGATTAAGAAAATTACCTTCCTTAGAAATTTAAGGTGAGATTTAGACCTCATCCTCCCCATATGTAGATTCAACTACACTTCCCATTTCATAAGAAAACCAGCTTCGGGGCACCTGGGTGGCTCCGACTTCAGCTCAGGTCAGATCTCACGTTCATGGGTTCAAGCAACGCATCAGGCTCTGTGCTGGCAGCTAGCTCAGAGCCTGGAGCCTGCTTCAGGTTCTGTGTCTCCTTCTCTCTCTGCCCCTCCCCCTCTCATGCTCTGTCTCTCTGTATCAAAAACAAATAAAACATTTAAAAATTTTTTTAAAAACCCGGCTCCATTTGGGAAGCATCCTCTAAATTGTTTAGGTCTTAACATTACTGCTTTTAAATATTTGTTTAGAATCTTTATCAAGATTGCATAGGATGTTGAATACAAATTAGTAAAGAGATTGCTCCCTCCACTTTGGTTGAATGGTTTTATTTTTCTCCTTTCTACTTTACTGAGATATAGTGACACATATTGTATACATTTAAGGGACACAGCACAATGATGTGACTTACACATGTTGTGTAATGATTACCACAATTAGCTTAGTTACCATTCCTCATTTCATAGAGACACAACTACATGAATAGTTTCAAAACCCTAGTGAGCAGAAGTCACCGGGATATTTTTTGTCCAAAGTGCAGATATTCAAGTCAATCCCAGCCCAGAGACTCTGATTCAATAGGTATAGAAAACAGCCTGGGAATCTGCATTTTAAATATACTCAAGGAGCATCTCAAATACACTTAGATGTCAGTGATTTTCATACTTGGGAACTGTTACTTGAGGTGTTTACATTCTGAAACAAAAGCTAATCATATGCTTAGATACTTTAAAAGAAAGTTTATGAATGAGATATGGGTTCAGTATCTATTAGTCTCTGCTCATTGTTTGTCTCTGCCTTTGTTCAGCTTGATTATTTTGTGCTTTTGTTTGTGACTTTTCATGTAAGCCTCAGCTGTCTTCATCAGTACACATAAAATGTACATTTCAAGGACCTTTCCAAATTCTTTCTTCAAATATTCCTGAACTGGGTGGATCAGTGCCCCCTCTTTTCTTTGTAGTGCTTGATTTTAATCATTCATGACACTAACTTATACTAAATTTATGAAAGATTTTCTTATTTTATTATTTATTTCCTTTCCATTCACTATTATTCTAGAAAAAAAGAATCATACCCCCGCACAATATAAATGTAAAGGGCTTCAATATGATAGCCTGAAATAAGTATTACTTTAATGTTATGCACATAAATTTAAAAAATGCATGAAAAAACGTAATGTATGCAGGAGATATAAATTAATCTTGAAATTAAGTAAGACTATTATTGAGCAAAATGTATGCTTTCTCAGCCCTTTTTTTTTAGTTTATTTAGTTATTTTGAGAGAGAGAGAGAGAGCGAGCATGAATGGGGAGAAAGGGAGAGAAAGAAACCCAAAAATCTCAAATTGGCAGCTCAGAGCCCAATGTGGGGATCAAACCCACAAACTATGAGATCATGACCTGAGTGGAATACAAGCATCAGATGCTTATCCAATGGAGTTACCCAGGGACCCCTTTACACACATACAAATTTTCTACTTTTACAACGAACTGAAACCTCAGTTTTTAGAATCTTTAGCTGTTTACCTTAGCAAAACAATTTTGGACCACTTATTCTTATTTTTAACTTAAAAAAAATTTAGATCACTTATTTATATTTATTTTTTAATTAATGTTTATTCCTGAGAAAGAGACAGCACATGAGCAGGAGAGGGGCAGAGAGGGAGACACAGAATCTGAAAGCAGGCTACAGGCTCTGGACTGTCAGTACAGAGCCTGATGTGGGACTTGAACTTGCAAAGTGTGAGACGATGACCTAAGTCAAAGTTGGACACTTACCAACTGACCCACCCAGGCACCCCTAGATCACTTATTTTTAAAATTATAGTTAATTATTATTTAAAATTTTTTAAAATATTTATTTATTTTTGAGAGAGAGAGGGAAACAGCATGAGTGAAGGAGGGGCAGAGAGAGAGGGAGACACAGAATCTGAAGCAGGCTCCAGGCTCTGAGCTTTTAGCACAGAGCCCTACGCAGGACTTGAACCCATGAGCTGTGAGGTCATGACCTGAGCTGAAGTCGGATGGTCAACCAAATGAGCCACCCAGAGGCCCTTAAAACTAAAGTCTATTATTTATTTCACATTCATGTAGGTAGGATAAGGAGTGGAGATGACCTGGAAGGTAAAATTACAGGAATCAGAACATCATCAAATGATTTATTAATTTACTATTATTCAGAGCATTTATATTTGGTTGTCATGCATTCAAGTGAATAGAAAGAGAAAGAGTAGAGAATAGTTTATATGAATTGAAAATTATTAATTAATTCTGTCTAGAAATGTAAGGCATTGAGTAAAAATATTTTACCTCTCAATACTCTATTAAAACTTACTGTCAGCAAAAACAAAATAAGAAAAATAGAGAAGATAAACTTCTTCAGTGGAAGAATTATAACCCCAAGCCACAAACTGTGGAGTAAACCTGCCAAAGACTAATCTTAACAAAGTGATATCTTAACTAAAGCAAAGAGAATCTGAGTACTTTCATACTCATAATCAATCTGTGTTAAGAATGAATGTTTTGCAAAATGCCATTTTCCCTGTTCTGGAAGTGTATATCTCAAAAATCTTTTTCTTGGGACACCTATGTTGCTCAGTCAGTTAAGCATCTGACATCCGCTCAGGTCATGATCTCACAGTTCATGAGTTCAAGCCTCGCATCGGGCTTTGTGCTGACAGCAGCCTGGAGCTTGCTTCAGATTCTGTATTTCCCTCTCTCTTTTCACTCACCCTCTGCTCTATCTCTCAAAAATGAATAAACATTTAAAAAAATTTTTTAAATATATTTTTTTAAAATAATAAGATCTTACGGAATGTTTGCTCATGGTAAAAGAAAGAAAGATACTGTAAAGTAACTCAGTGTTATATAACATTAAATGAAAGAAACTTAAAAGTTGAATAAGAATCCAGGCTGATGTACCATTTTTATCTCATATACACTTGGCTCTAAGCAGAAGGAAACTCACTGCATAAAGAGATGGAAAAGGAAAAGAAAAAGCATTAACCCACAGCTGATAATGTAGAGATCGTATAGCCCCAGGAAACTAAATCCGAGTCATAATATCTCTGGAAAGGTGAATGGTAATGGTAGGCATTTGCCCAGTTTAGAAAAATTTGTAAGATAGTATTCTATAACAGAAATCTAAATAAAAGAGTATATAAGCTGCAATACTATACCATGCTTCCTAAAGTACCCCTTATCTAGTACCTAAATATATCCTAACAAAAGAATCCTTTCACTAACAAGGGAAAATCCATAAGGCTAGCTGGAGATTTCTCAACAGAAACTTGACGAGCCAGAAGGGAGTGGCATGATATATTCCAAGTGCTTATTGAGAAAACACTGCAGACAAAAATACTCTATCCAGCAAGAATAGAAAAGATAGAGTCTTCCAAATAAACAAAAACTAAAAATGTTCATAACCACTAAACCAGCCCTGCAAGAAATACTAAAGGGGACTCTTGAGTTGAAAGGAGAGACCAAAAGTGACAAAGACAAGAAAGGATCAGAGAAAATCTCCAGAAATCATGATAATACACAAAATAAAATGGTAATTAAATACATATCTATCAGTAATTACCAAGTATTTAAAGAAGAACTAATAACTATTCTGCTCAAACTATTCTAAAAAATAGAAAAGGAAGGAAATTTTCCAAATTTATTCTATGAGGCCAGCATTACCCTGATAACAAAACCAGATAAAGACTCCACTAAAAAAGGGGAACTACAGGCTAATAACACTGATGAACATGGATGCAAAAATTCCCAGTAAAATACTAGCAAACTAACTCCAACAATACGTCAAAAAAATCATTTACCATGATCACTGGGATTTATTCCTGGGTTGCAAGTGTGGTTAAATATTTGCAAATCAATCAATGTGATATACCACATTAATAAAAGAAAGATTACAAACAAACCATATCATCTTTTGCATAGATGCAGGAAAAGTATTTGACAAAGTACAGAATCCATTCATGATAAAAATCCCACAACAAAATAGGTTTAGAGGGAACATACTTCAACATAATAAAGGCCATTTATATGAAAAACTCTCAGCTAATATCATTCTCAATACAGTAAAACTGAGAGCTTTTCATCTACAATCAGGAACAAGACAAGGATGTCCACTCTCACCACTGTTATTTAAAATACAGATGGCAATCCCAGCCACCAGAATCAGACAACATAAAAAAATAAAAGGCATTCAAAACAGCAAGGAAGAAGTAAAACTCACTATTTGCAAATAATGCTATACTCTATATAGAAAATCTGAAAGACTCCAACAAGAAACTGAGAACTGATACACAAAATCAGTAAAGCTACAGGATACAAAATCAACCTACAGAATTTTTTTGCATTTCTATACACCAATATTGAATCAGCAGAAAGAGAAATTAAGAAATTAATCCCATTTACAATTTCACCAAAACCAAAAAGATACCTAGGAATAGACCTAACCAAAGAGGTAAAAACTGCATTCTGAAAACTATAAATAACCAATTAAAGAAACTGAAAACAACACAAAGAAACTGAAGGATATCCCATGCTCATGGATTATATGAACAAATATTAAAATGCTATACTACCCAAAGCAATTTACCATTTAATGCAATCCCTATAAAATTACCAGCATTTTCCACAGAGTCAGAACAAACAATCCAAAAATTTGTATGGAACCATATAAGACCCCAAATAGCAAAAACAACCTTCAAAAAAAAAAAAAAAACCTGGAGGCAGGTTATATTACAAAACTGTAATGGTCAAAACAATATGGTTCTGGCATAAAAATAGACACATAGGTCAGTGGAACAGAATAGAAAACCTGGAAAGCTACCCACAATGGGTCATGGTCAATTTATCTTTGAGAAAGAATATCCGATGAGAAAACAACAGTCTCTTTAACAAGTGGTGTTGGGAAACTGGGCAGCAACATGCAAAAGAATGAAACTGAATGACTTTCTTACCCCAAACAAAAAAATAAATTCAAAATGGATGAAAAGCCTAAATGTGAGACTTGAAACCACAAAAATCCTAGAGGAGAAGATAGCAGTAACCTCTTTGACATCAGTTGTACCAACTTCTCACTAGCTATGTCTCCTGAGGCAAGGAAACAAAAGCAAAAACAAACTATTGGAACTTTATCAAAATAAAAAGTTTCTGCATAGTGAAAGAAGCAATCAACAAAATTAAAAGACACCCTATGGAGAAGATATTTATAATGACATATGTGATTAAGTGCTAGTACCCAAAATATATAAAAAACTTATAAATCCAACACCCCAAAAGTGAATAATTCAATTATAAAATGGGCAGAAGACATGAATAGACATTTTACCAAAGAAAAGGTATAGATGGACAACAGACACATGAAAAGATGCTCAACATCACTGATCTTCAGGGAAACACTAATTAAAAATATGAGATATCAGGACACACCTGTCAGAATGAATAAAATCAACAACACAAGAAATAACAGGTACTGGCAAGGATTTGGAAGAAGAACAACTCTCTTGCTTTGTTTGTGGGAATGCAAACTGGTGCAGCCACACTGGAAAACAGTATGTAGTTACCTGAAAAAGTTGAGAGAAGAACTACCCTGTGATCTAAAAATTCAAAAGGATACATGCACCCTAATGTTTATAGCAGCATTATCTACAATAGCCAAATGTGGAAACAGCTAAAGTGTCCATTGACTGATAAATGGATAAGGAAGATGTGATATATATATATCATGGAATGTTGCTCAGATTTGAAAAAGAATGAAATCTTGCCATTTGCAATGGCATGGATGGAGCTAGAAAGTATTGTGCTAAGTAAAATAAGTCAGTTAGAGAAATACAAATACCATATGATTTTACTCATATGTGGAATTTAAGAAACAAAATAAATGAGCAAAGGGGTAAAAAGAGAGAGGGAAGCAAACCAGGAAACATACTCTTAAGAACAAACTGATGGTTACCAGAGGGGAAGTGAGGGGGCGGTTAAATAGGGGATGGGGATTAAGGATGGCACTTGTGATGAGCCCTGGGTGTTGAAGAGTTGAATCACAATACTGTACATTCAAAACTATTATTACACTGTATGTCAACTGGAATTTAAATAAAAACTTTAAAAACATTCAAGTAAAAATATTGAAGTAAAAACTGAAGTAAAAATATTGAAGAATTGTAGGAAAGAAGGTCATAGAAATCCAGAAAAATAGTGAACAGCTGAAGAAACCATACAAAATAAAATGAAAATGACAAAGATACACAATACAGTATTATTAATTATAATCACTGTACTGCACAATAGATAACCAGAATTAATTTTCTTGTTTTCATAAATCTTCATACTCTTTGAATAACATCTTTCATTTCCTCCTCTCTCCAGCCCCCAGCAACTACCACTCTACAGTCTTGTTTTTATGGGTTTGACTTTTATAGATTCCACATATAGGTGGGATCATACAGTGGCTGTCCTTTTGTGTTTGACTTATTTCACTTAGCGTAATGTCTTCTGGGTTGAATCATGTTGTAAATGGCAAATCTTCCTTCTGTTTTAAAGCTGAATAATATTCCACTAAATGTAAATACCACATTACCTTTTGTGATCTGCAAATACCACATCCTTTGTTGGACACATCATGGCTATTGTGAATGCACTGAAATGAACATGGGGATGCAGGTATCTCTGTAATATGCTGGTTTTATTTTCTTTGGATACCCACCCAGATGTGGGATTTCTGAATCAAGAAGTAGTTCTGTTTTTAATTTTTGGAAGAACCTTCATACTGTTTTCCATAATGGTCCATACCAATTCACATGCCCATTACTAGCGCATAAGGATTCCCTTTTCTCCACATCCTTACCAACACTCACTCTCTTTTGTATTCTTTATTGTCTTTGACATTTGCTAAGAAAGTAGTTCTTATGTATTTTCACCACACACACACAAAAGTTACTATGTGAGATGATAGGTATGTTAAGTAGCTTGATTGTGGTAATCATTTCACAACATATATCAAAACATCATGTGATACACTTTAAATATATACAATTTTTATTTGTCAACTAATCCTCCATAAAGCTAGAGGGAAAAAATGTTCAGTGATAATAGACTATCCTACTGTTATATGGTTTACAGATTTTACATTTTTCATGGCATCCTAACTATCCACAAGGTTACAGCACAGCAAAAAAGTGAATAAAAAAGACTAAGAGAAGGGTCTCTGTCGTGTCCCGCCCCGGCGGCTCCGGCCGGCAGGGCGCTGAGTCCTCGTGGGTTCTTTTCCTGAGGGAGGGAGAGAAAACAGGGCAGGAAAGGGGACGCACAGAGAGTAAAGACACAACTCACGGTTTCCAATCAGGCAAAAGAGAGAGAGAGAGGTAACGGCAGAGGTTAGAAGTTTTAGAAGGAGACGGCCACGCGGTGGTCCAGTGCTCAGGATAAGGAGACGGCCACGCAGAATTAGCGTAGTGGTCCAGTGCTCAGGAATTATAAGGAGACGGCCACGGGAATTCGTAGCGTGGTCCAGTGCTCAAGGGAGTGATCAATGATTTTTAGGGCAGGAATTAAATAGTCTAAGCAGAGACCCTCAGAGCACAGGGAGTAAAGGTATCTAAGTGTTTTTCTAAAACCTCTGCGGAGGGAGAAAGAACCCACGAGGACTCACCGCCCCGCGGGCGGGAGAGGCCAGGGCGGGACACGACAGGTCTCTATGTACACATTCATTAGAAATGATGGATTCTCAGCTTGGGAATACATTTTCTCAAATTCCCACTGATTTGGGCAGGGAGAGAATGTGCACAATCTACAATGTGCAGCATAATGGTCCATAAAAAATAATATTCAACAAAAATGAAAGAAAGAAAATTAAAATAGGCGAGAGATTCTTAGTAAGATGTTGGTAGATATTAAAACATGAAAATATAGACCCAATGTCTGCCTATTGGTGTTTTGAAAAATAGGAATAAGTACTTATAAAGATAACATTACCTTGTGAAAACTTTTATGAAATGAAAAGAGACTTGACTCTAGAGATAAAAATAGCACAGTGGTTTAAAAATACAAAATTTAGATAATGATCAAGACCCAGACTGACTTTGATTTAATTATTAGAGTTGAGGAATAGAGAAATAACACAATTGGCATGCAGACAAACAAAGAAAGTCTCTGAGACTTCCACTGTCGTCCATGAAGAATTACTACCACCAGAATTTTCTTCCCTTTGTAAACATATAGACATTCAGAAAAAGCATATGACCCAAACTGATTCAATGCATTAAACAAAAGACAGCTCAAAACTGTGACGTCTGAGAGGTGGGAGACAAGAAGGTATGTCCTCGATTGTGCCAGCTTACTTTCTGAAAGCTTACTTTCTTACTTTCTGCTGCACAGCAGTGTGAAATCCAAAAAAGATATCATGATTTGATGAATATAAAAGTCAGAGTTCAAAGTCTATGGAGGCCAAGGTACCTAGATATAGCCACAGACTAACACAGGGAAAAGCTTTCAGAAAGAGAACTGTAGAGATCTACAGAGTGATCCCCTGAAGTCTTTGGGTAAGCACAGCTCTGTGCCTGCATGAATTAAAACAACACAAGAGAAGAAAAGAACCACCATCAGCAGCAAACCAAAGGAATTCCGAGAGTTCATATAGGCCTGGGAAGAATTCTGCTCCATCCAGAAGGGAAGACACATGATAGATACACTGATTATCAAGTGGAATTCTCCGATGAATCACACCTTAGCAGTAGAATAAATTAGCTCTGACACCACGTCTGCTCTGAATTCACCATTATCAAGCTTGCAAGAAAGACACAAAAATGACTCAATTGATCCCAGGTACCTTATATATACCTTAATATAAGATTAAATCCATCTTTCTTTAAAGAAATAGAATGAAACCCTTCATTCAACAGCATACCATTCAAAATGAGCAATTTAGGAGCACCTGGGTGGCTCAGTTGGTTAAGCGTCTGACTTCTGCTAAGATCATGATCTGATGTCTCATGGGTTCAAGCTCTGTGTTTGGCTCTGTGCTGACAGCTCAGAGTCTGGAGACTGCTTTAGATTCTGTGTCTCCCTCTCTCTCTGTACCTCCCCCATTCACTTTCTGTGTCTCTCAAAAATAAATAAACATTAAATATTTTTTAAGTGATGGAGTAGCATTTTTGTGATCAAAGCAAAACAATCAAACCACAAGTCAATCTAGAAATCTATTCAAATGAAAATATAAAAAACAAAATCAAAACATTTTAAATAAAGACAAATAAGGCCATTTTTGATGAAGATGACAGATTTCATCCCAAGTTCACATGCACTAGAAAAAATGATTTACAAAAGGAAAATGACAGGAGATTAAAGGCAGATCTTTACAAAGGAATGAAGAATATTGGAAATAATAAATATAAAAGACATTATTCTTATTTTTAAATAATGTTAAAAAAGCATTTGACATTTAAAACAAAAATAATGTATTGTGAAGTTTATAACATAAAAGTGAAAAAATATATGACAATAGGACAAAAAAACTATCAATCATAGAAAGAAGAATAGAAGTATAGGGTTGTAATGCTCTTAAACTAATATAAAAATGATTTAAAGATTGTTCTAAACAACAACAAAAAAGTTACAGGTACAACACCAAAGACATAATCTATGAAAGAAATAATTGATGAACCGCACTCCATTAAAATTGAAAACATCTACTCTGTGAAAGCTGATATCAAGAGAATGAGAAGACAAGTAGTAGACTTTCTCATAGACTGAGAAAAAAATATTTACAAAAGACTCATTCAATAAAAGACTATTGTCTGAAACACAAGAAACAGTTTTAAATCTCACAGTAAGAAAACAAACCTGATTAAAAAATAGGTCAAAGACCTTCATAGATTCCTCATCAGAGAAGATACACAGATGGCAAATAAGCATATGAAAAAATGCGTCCCATAATATATCATCAAAGAAATGCAAATTACATGCCAATACACACCTATTAGAATGGCCAAAATTCAAAATACTGATGACACCAAATGCTGGCAAGGGTGTGGAGCAACAGGGCCTCTCATCCCTTGCTGGTGAGAACGCAAATTGGCACAGCCTCTTGGGAAGATGGTTTGGCAGTTTATTACAAAACTGAACATATGCTTCCTATACATAATCCAGCAATCTCCCTCCTGGGAATTTACCCAAAGGATTTGAAAACTTATGTCCATGCACAATTCTGCACCCAGGTGTTTATAACAGCTTTATTTAGAATTGCCAAAACTTGGAAGCAACTGAGATGTCCTTCAGTGAGTGAATTAACAAGGAAAGGAAGTGAAAGAGGTGAAAGAAGCCAATTTGAAAAGGCTACATACTGCATGTTTCCATCTCTGTAAGCAATAGTGATAAATCAAAATAGGTAAGGGTACACATTTATTAAATGTAAATAAGGGTATAAAATTTTGCACACATAGAGACGTTAAACAGAAGATTAAGCAGTCTTCTCCCATTGGAAAAGTGAGCTTCCTTGACCTCATTAAGGTAGGTACCCTTCTTATGGGAATGAGATTTCCCTGTCCCCAGATGCAAAGCTGTCATTCCTATTGAATTAATTTTGGGTTTTTTCTAAAAAGGACTCTGAGACAAAGACTTGGGAGCAGGCAGTTTATTCATAAATTCATCTCAAGAAGCATTAGTGGAAGTGGAAAAAGTGAGACAAAAAATGAAGAAAAGTCAATGTGAGTGAGTGAGTGATCATTGCCACGTGCTTAGTCTTGCTGGGGACATCTAGAACATACTTCCTAATTGTTTTATAGAGAGGGAAACTAGAACATTTTCCTATCCAAGGTCATCTTTCCACTGGTTGGATTACCTAAGAGGCATTAACTCCCTTTCCCTAACTCCCTCTTTTACTCCTGCTCTTACTAGCCGTGCTAGTAAGTTAGAAGGAACTCACAAGTTCAGAATCAGGAAGACAAAGGCATGAGATGGAAAGCCTTCAATTAGCTGGATACAGGCGAATTTCAGGAATATCCAGTGGGCCCGGGAGATAGATTGCAAGGTAGCAACCATATCTGTTACAGACAGTTTTTTTTCTTTCTCAAATATATGCACTCTCTGTTGGCGTTCTGGAAATCTGCCCTCAGATTTGATGATTTGCTAGAAGAACTCACACAGCTCAGATAAACTAGCTTTTTTTCAGTTATAGTTTATCATAATAAGAGGATATAGATTAAAATCAGCAGAAGCAAAAAGACACATTGAACAGAGTCTGGAACAAACCAGATGTGAGCTTCCAGGTGTCCTCTCAGTGGACTCTTCCGACAGCACTTAATTCTCATTGCAATGATGTGCGACAACATGTGTAAACTGTTGACCACCCGGAAGATCGCCTGCACCTTGCTGTCTAGGGCTTTATTGGGGTTTTGTCGCACGTGCATAGAGTGCTCATAGCTACTCAGTTTTCAGCCTCCCCACCTCCCAACAAAAGTTGAATTGATGCAGCATAGTGCAAAGCCCCAGCACACAGAAACAGATGTTCCAATAAATCACTCTGTTAGCATAAACTATCTGGTATGGTCTACAGTCTCAAGTACACAAAGGTTCTTATCAGGCAGAATATTCCTAGGGCTCACATGTTGTTCCCCAGAAGCTGGTAGAGGGCCAGTTCTGAAGAATGTGCTGGGTTTGGGACTCCCTGGGATTGCTGAATTAACCCTTTATTGCAAATCTTCCAAGCCACTCTCAGTCTTTTCAAATCTTGGAAAATGTACCAAGCATGATCAAGTAACTATTAACAGCAGTGTGTTCCTGAGTACTTCCAGTTTGAAGCCAAGGGCAATATCCTCATCAGTGTTTCCCCTGCACCTTGCTACTTTAAAGTCTGGTCTGTGGATCCACAGCTGTCACTAGATGGAGGAACTTGTTAGGAATGCAGAATCTCAGGCAACCTTCTGAATTTAGTGAAGCTGAATCTGTAGTTTAACAATATCTGAAGGTTATTAGTTAAAATTTAAGAAACATGGCCCTAGTAGTGAGTCTACAGTGGCCACTTAGCAATGTGTTCTGGAGCAAATGGTTTAATCTCTCTGGCCATGTCATCTAAAAAAAGGTGGATGTTGTGCACACTCAGATTCAATGTATATGGATATGCATATGCATATGTATAACATATATACATATATATCTTGCAATGGTACATCAAACATCAATTTAATATATTTAAATGGTCTAGCACAATGATTGGCTTTTTAGTGGCAACTATGACAATGATGATCATGATGGTCATGATGGTCCTCACCAATATGGAGAACTGAAGGGGAACATGAGGACACAGATAGAGATTACCACTGTTCAGAGAGATAGGTGGAGAACAAAGAAAAGTGTACGAGAGATCAAGCAATAGTTTTTAAAAGTAAGAGTACTTGTATTTCATTAAAAAAAAACCTTTAAAAAAGCCAATGGATTTGGGGCACATGGATGGCTCAGTTGGTTAAGTGTCTGACTTGATTTCAGCTCTAGTCATGATTCACATTCCATGGGACAGAGCCCAGCATATGACTCTGCACTGATTATATGGAGTCTGCTTGGCATACTCTCTCTCCCTTTCTTCTCTTCCTCTTCTCGTGCTCTCTCTTCCTCTCTCTTTCAATAAATAAATAAACAAACTTAAAAAAAGACCAATGGATTTAACAGGTAAGACATTGGGCAAATGTTTAAAGGCTTATTTCAATATACTGTTTTCAGCATAGTAGAGCCCTATAGAAAAAATGCTCCTGGCTCCACTTCCAAATGAGGTACATCATGAACCAACTGCTTCCAACTCCCAACTTGATTTGTTCTAATTCTGTTTAAGTAGAACGATGGATGTGTTAATTGAATGATTGTTTCTTGTCCAATCCTGGCAATTTTTTTGGGGGTATGAATAAGTGAAATCAGTTATCAAGTAGGATGGCAAGAGTCTTCCCTCACCCTTGTGACTTCAAAGTCTACTGTATTATATAAAAATGATAAACACATGCTGAAAATGAGCTTGAAATGCATGAAAAATAAGATACTCATGCACATACATGTACCTAACATACTTTTAGAAATTTACTATTCTTGTGTTGCCTGGGTGGCTCTGTCGGTTGGGCAGCTCACTTCAGCTCAGGTGATGATCTTGCTGTTCACAAGTTCCAGCCCACGTTGGACTCTGTGCTGACAGCTCAGAACCTAGAGCCTGCTTCCGATTCTTTCTCTCTCTCTGCCCCTTCCCTGGTCACATTCTCTCTGTCTCTAAAAATAAATAATAATAAAAAAAAAAGAAATGTACTATTCTTTCAAATGTATATTATATGTTGATTTCTAAGAACTGACTTTTCATTTTAACATAAAGTTATAAATAATGTCTGTATACCTCATTAAAGTATTATTTCAAGAAGTTAAAAATATGGTTCTCATTGAAATGTAGAATGAACATGTGCTAAAAATGTATTTAACTGATTAACAAAGGAACTAGTATGTTGATAAATATGTATTAAAGAGTATTTTGAGGAAGCGGATATTTATAGGCATTTTGGGGATAAGAATCTTAGAATAGAACTACTATGAAATTTACAAACTGGTTACTGTCCCAACAACCATTAATACATAGTCTTTAGGAATATATACTCTCTGGACAAAAATATCCAAGTTCATATGCAGTTTCAATGTCTGATCTCTGACCAAACAGTCAATTGCAAAGTCAAATGCAGATACAATTCTCTAGAAAATTAAATAGTACTGGTAAGCAGTGTTTCAGGATGACATTGATAAATAGTACTGGTAAGCAGTGTTTCAGGATGACATTGAAAAGCCATGCTAACCAATCTTTGACTAATTTTACAGTGTTAAATGATTTTTTATTATATGTACTTAAATATTCAGTACATTTTAAATTATACATCCTAATAATAGTGTAATAGATACTCTATACTCTAAGTGGACTCAGGGACTTATATTTATCCTTTCTCATCCTATGGAAATGAATTTAAAGTGCTTAATATTTATAAAGTCACAGAAATATATGCATTATCTAGTTTCAAGATAAGCCTGATTAACTCACTTTAGAAATAAAATTAACCATAGTTCCCATGTTTATAAATGTAGTCAGACTGTCACCATCATGCAGTCTTCTTTTAAAAAATAAAAATTCCTCAGGCCACCTGCATGGCTCAGCCAGTTAAGTGCCTGACTATTGATTTTGGCTAAGGTTGTGGTCTCACATTTGTGGGTTCCAGCCCCATGTTGGGCTGTGTGTTCACAGTGCAGAGTCTGCTTGAAATTCTCTCTCTCTTTCTCTCTCCTTTCCCTTCCCCTACTTGTGTAGTCTCTTTCAAAATAAATAAATAAATTTTTTAAATAAATCAATAAGTAAATCAATAAAATTGCCTAAAAATAGCACTAAATAGAAGTTGTCTTTTGATTTAATTGCATAACAATAAAGAATTTATTTCCATAGCATTCTTCCCAATAGTGAATATATTTAGTATATATCTAAGTGTATTCCAAGTATTATGGTTCTTAATAAATTTAAAAGAAGTTTTCAGAAACTTTGGAGATAAGGTTCAGCATTAGTAAATGTTAAAAGCTTCCTAGTAGTTTTAGTTCAGAGCCAGGACTGCCGACCACTGTCGTGTTCATCATGGTCTTTTATATTCTTAGCCAAAAGGAGGCAAGTCATTGGTTTGGGGCAGCTTCTTCAGCTCTTTCCAACCCACAGACTTTTGAGGCTTCAGGTCTTGGCACATTTGTGATGCCCAGACACCCTCACTGTGAAGTCCAGTATCAACTGGTCATACTCAGTAAGACAGGATACACTGGGAGTTAAACATGATTTAAATAATAACTAATTGTGGTCTATAATTCCAAATCTACATTTTACTGACTTGTGTATAAAATAAGTTGACATAAAGATGACTTTAATATTTGGGAATTCCATTAAGTAAGGGACTTTCCTTGTTGATACATAAGGTGAGATGAGATTAAGTAGACACAGAGAAATACACCAGTGAAAATAAATTGCTAACATGTTGTCATTTAGCATTTAACTTTCTTCCCTGCTGAAAAACTCATGACTAAGCAAAAATCTCAAAGAATACACTACATAAAACTATTATTTAATAATACATGCTACCAGAAGAGGGACATTCATCCCCACCCCCTAAAATTATAAGCAGAAAATTACCAGAAAGCTAGGCCACTTAATTTCAATGTTTTAATTTTAGTAATTTTTACCTAGTTTTTTCTTTTTTTTCCTCTCTTTTTTTCTTATGCTTTTAAAGACAGGCTAACTTCCCACGTAAAAAAGATGTTTAAATGAACTGGAGCTTACTCTTACAAAATGAGTCAAATTAAAAATTTGAGATTTAGTTAACATAAAAAATATGCTATATTTTTAATAAAGAAAAAAAAACAGTCCGTCTGCTTATTATAACACATACCCTGAAGTGGGCAGAGGCAGGTTCCATAAAAGCCAACATTCTGCCTGTGTTGGCTAAGAAGTTTATTGTAAAACATCACCGAGCCAAGGACATTTACAGGAGCAATGCCAAGTTAGTGTGAAGGTGCCAACGTAGAATAATCTTTAAAAGATGGAGACACCGTCATTGAAGTAACTGAAAGTACAATTCATGTCACATCAACTTAACTGTTGACATCTTTTACCAAGATACAGAAGCATGTCTGTCTATTAATTGCTAAGTGGAACTATTTAGGTTGTGCTCATCCACTTAGTTTTTAAAAAGCCTCCATAAAAGCTTCTTTTCAAATACTAGTTTTAATAAAGTCAAGATTCAATGTCTGCTATTTTTGGTCATTATTTTAATTTTTAAGTATAGGCGGAAAAGAAGAAGGGGAGGTACAAAAAGAAAATCCCAACCTCTATTGGAAGCCTATTGTTTCTCAAGAAGTGTTTTCCCGTAAACACAGTAGAACCTGGGACCTCCCATGTTACCATAGGGCCCTGTGGCTTCCTCACTAGTCTTTTTTGTTGTTGTGAATTTCTGTAAAATAGGCATGAGATCTGATAAGTTTTTAAGGAGTGTTTATTCAATGACTATCAATGAAAAACCCCAGTTTTTAAAGATATGAATAGGTTAAGATAGACTTTTTGAAACATTCACTAAATATGAAGATAATGATTGATGGGAAGACAAGGGGACACATTAGCAGCAACAAAAACAATGTTTGGACAAATCTTAGATATATCTCAGAGGGTGGAATTCCAAGATTCAAGGTATAAATCATTCATCCACTTTTTTCTTTAATAGTTGATTCATCAGTATTTAACTTGGCTCATCAAATAGCATATATCTCACTTAAAATAATGGTTCCTCTTACCATGTTTGTTTTCTGATGGGTTTTATAACCTGTATATCAATGAGTCTCATTAACCATTGTGACACACAACAACTCATCCCAAAAAACATGAAGGCAGCAATGGTCCGTAAGTTTCCTAGCATCTCAAGTGATTCAGAGATAACCCTGGTCTCAATCATTGCTCCAGACAAAAATTTTAGTGAAGGCATTGACACTGAACAGATAGCTCATAATGTACTATTCATTCTAGGATCTAACATCAGTTCAAAGTTCACAAATCATGTGTCTATAGATTGTATCTATGTAAGATTAGTTTATTTGCAATAAGTCAGTCTTAGAGGAGCTCTGGTCTCCCTCCATAGGTTCTGTATTGAATAGGGGATTATCTATTCAACTTATTGCAGGACTAGAATAAATCAGAAATCAAAATGGCATTTCTTTGTTTCAAGGGCAGGCTTTTTTAAACCTAGTATTTCAGTTAAATAAAATTATTTTAAATAGTCAATTAAGGTATTAAACTACAATTTTTTCATTAGTTCCTTTTGGGCTTTATACAATTCTGTCCATTAATATGAAGTTTTTCAGTTAAGTATGAAACATGGTATTAAAGAATTATCAAGATCCAGGTTTTCTCAAACAAGGTATCATTGGATGTTGATTAAAATCTTGAATAAAAACCTGTTTTTATTCCTTCTGGTTTCACACCATGATGTTAAGGCCAATTGTTTGGGAAGTTAATATTTACTGTTAGATGACTGAAAACTCTGCTGTATATTTAGGTGTTAACAGTTAAATACAGGTTTGTACATTAAATTTAGTTAGTTGGGCTGAATAGTGACCTCACATTTAGGGGAAACGAAGAGTGTACACTTCCAACTGCTTATGCAAAGCACTACTGTGAGGCCAAGGCTAACTCAACAGAACAAGACATGGTTTTTATATTTCATCAGCATTTACCAGTTTCTAGGCCAAGAGTAAGATTATATAGTAAAGTAAAAAACATAACTTTGCATTAACTTTTAAATATTATTTTAAAATTAACTAGCAAACAGAAAACAAATTTGAAAAAAATTTATTTAACTATTCTTTTAATGTTAGGTATTAGTCCTTTCTCCATATTTTATATTTTACATACTGAAATTATGTTTTATACACTGAAACTTTATATTCACCAATACAAAATGGTTACCAGTCCTCACTTTTGAGCAGGAGTGTCTCAATGTCATTGTGGAAATACATAAATTAATTATTAAGGAAATTTCAGTATGCTTGAAAAGAAAATGCTTTGGTGAATGATGTGGAAAACATTCTTTTAGAAAATAGCAATATCAAATCAAGTTACAGAAACAATTTTAACTTTAGGCCCACTTTATTATTAATAGGTGAATTATTTTATTACGACTGTATTTAAAAGAGTAAACTGTTTTGTGTTTTCAACTTGTGACCATTTCTCTCAGGCTATAATTGCCAAAACCACTGATGTCAGGAACAACAGCTCGACTGTTCTCCAGCCTCCCTTTGGGACGTGGGACACAAAAATAAATCATTAGCTACTACCCAGTATGCAGAGTTGGAATCAAAAGTTGCCTTATTCTGTCTTCAAGAAAGGCACCCCGCTACCAAGATGACAGGAAGTGCTCCAAATTAACCCTAAGTTCTGACTTAGCCTCTAGCATAAATAAGCAGGTGTTGACATTATAAATAACCTCTTATTAGGAAATACATGAAAAAATAGCTCTCTTAAATAAAGTGTTTAGGGGTCAGTGGGACAGAGGAAAGTAAAAGACACCATAAAACCTTAAATTACGGTGCAATTAAAAAATATAAAAGACCTACCTTAGTAGTTCCACAATGTTGGTTCTAGACTCTATCTGCTGTTCACTTATTATACACCATTCAAAAAATAGAAGCAAGAATCTTTTATAATAATTTGCAGAGATAACAATCCTATATATCACATAAGAAATGAAGGTAAGTGCATCCAAATGTTTATAGCAGCACTATATACAATAGCCAAATTATGGAAAGAATTCAACTGTCTATTAACTGATGAGTAAAGAAGTATATATATATATATATATATACACGTGTGTGTGAGTGTATAATGGAGAGTGTTATGCCAACTGAAATAAGTCAGTCAGAGAAAGACAAATGCTGTATGATTTCACTTATATGTGAATTTTAAGAAACAAAACAAGTTAACAAAGGGTAAAAAAAGAGAGAGAGGGTCAAACCAAGAAACTGACTCTTAACTATAGAGAACAAACTGATAGTGACCAGAGGGGAGGTGGGTGGGAAGAAGGGTTAAATATGTGATGGGGATTAAGGAGTGCACCTGTAACGAGCACTGGGTATGGTATGGAAGTATGGAATCACTACATTGTATACTCAAAGCTAATATTACATAGTATATTAACTAACTGGAATTTAAATAAAAAATTATAGGGGCGCCTGGGTGGCTCAGTCGGTTAAGCGTCCGGCTTCGGCTCAGGTCACATCTCATGGTTTGTGGGTTTGAACCCCGTATCGGGCTCTGTTCTGACAGCTAGCTCAGAGCCTGGAGCCTGCTTTAGATTCTGTGTCTCCCTCTCTCTCTGACCCTTTCCTGCTCACACTGTCTATCTCTGTCTCTCAAAAATAAATAAAAAACATTAAAATTTTTAAAGAAAATTATACAAAAATGAAGGTAATATATAAATCAAAGTATTCTTAGAAATAAACTTACCATTTTGTTTTACTTAAAAAATTAATGTTTATTATTTTTGAGAGAGAGAGAGAGAGAAAGAGCATGAATGGGGAATGGGGAGAGAGAGAGAGAATCTAAAACATTCTCCAGGCTCCCAGTTGTCAGCACGGAGCCTGAAGCAGGACTCAAATTCACAAACTGTAAGATCATGACCTGAGCTAAAGTTGGACACTGAATCAACTGGGCCACCCAGATGTCACTAAACTTACCATTTAAAACATTTTATGTCACCTATACTTCAATATTAAAATTTGGGAAAATTCTATCATTCTATTTAACTGATAGAGAACAGTTAACAAAAACTGCTAGAGTGAGTGATGGAGGGATGGATGAATTATGCACCCGAAAAAATGTCAAGTACTTCTCATTAAACTGAAGGAAAAACACTGTTGAAAAACATGGGTTGGGGCTCTGGTGTTAGTCTGAGTTATATTCACATGAATGAGCTCAATAATCTTTTCTCCCAGAGTTTTTCCTTTTATCATCTTCCAGATGAGGTTCTTGGTTCAGATCATCAATGACTCTAGAGTCAACTTTAATCAAACATATAAAAGATTTAATGGTAGTCTTTGATTTGCAACCTCTTTTTTCTGAATCTTCCTTTTTGTAGAATTCCTTGGGCTCTTTTCACCTTTTCACATCTGGAGAAGGTGGATCTAGGTAACCAATTATACTTTACTTGTGGCTCATTCACATTTGTGTGTGGTATTTATCCTGTAAGCACATAAATTTAATCATAGTATGATAGATATTTTACATTTGTAAAGAAATTTCAAACCAAATAGGAGATTTTGAAGACAGTCAACTGAAATTAAGAATTGCTAATGTAGTTGACTTCAAAGTAAACTTAATTTACTTAATTTTATTTTAGGGTTTACATATATGATGGTATGGTTCTCCGTTTCTGAGGTGTTTCCTCCCCCTCCCTAGACAGTGCTTTCCTGGAAAGATTGGTGCAAAGTGATAGGGCCTGAATTCAAACTTCTGCTTTTAGTTTCTTAAATAGTTGAAATCCCCCTAACCTTGACCTCAACACAAGGAGATCTGATCTTTCTCTGGCTACACGCCTCATGTTCCCAATTGTTACTACAAGTCCCCTGCCTCCTTATATTTTAAAACCACTCTGTTGATTTGGGGACCCATTTTAATGTGTCCAAAAATTTTAATGTGTATTTAATGATACATTTTTTACCATTATGGTTTCCTCTTTTCTTTTTATTTCATCTACTGTAATGCACTCTACAAGTCTAGACTAGATATGCTTTTGACTGTTGTGTTTGAAAAAATGTATTTGTTATTGGAATATTATTCCTTTATTAAATGAGTTTTTACTTTACTATTTAATGTGGATCACATAGGGTGAAAATAAAACTTGAAGTGGGTAATGTTAAAAACTCAGTTTATCATTCAAAAATAATAATTTTTAAGAATTTTATTTATTTCATAACACAGGGCCTGAAATGACTCTCAATGACCACAGAGATTCAGTCATTAACCTGGATTGTAGTAACATATCTCACCTGGTACCTGAGACCACATTCCCTTGGTCCACCAGTTTCAGTGAAGCCATATTGTTTATTTGCATTCAATTTTCTAATGACCTCCATCCAGCAAGTGTAATGTAACTTTTTTGGAAGCTGAAAAAGGCTGCTCGGCTTGCAAATAAGTACAGACAGGAAATGTTAGGAAGTTAGAACCTCTGGGAACAAAGGTAAGACCAAAAATCAAGAAATAACATCCCCTCCTCCTCATTCTTTAGGAGAACAATTCCGATGTATGTTCTACAAAGTTCCTCAAAGGGTCAGTAGCAGGACTGATCCCATTTACCAACAGTGGTAACTGATTTAATAATCCACACTTTGTTGGCTTTTTTCTTGTCCCTGTTTATTTTCCCCATTCCTTTATTTCTGCTTCTAAGAATACTTAAGGGAAATACCTGTGCCCTATTCCTTCTGCAACTTCGAAAGAAGCCAAATTAAAACAATTATGTAGTTTTATACTATCCCATAACTTTTTTCCCTACAGAAATAGAACCATTAATAACCCTCTGCTTGGTAAGTGGAAGCTCACCATTACCAAACCACTAATTTCCCTGTGGCTTTCATGGATACTTGTTATTACAATTATCATCACAATATATTTTTACTACCGTGACCTTGCCTCTGTAAGTTCTCCTATGTCTTGTAAATGCCCTCACAGTAGAAATAATGTTTTATTTAAGCCTCTTAATTTATTTTTTCAAGCCTAATATTACCTATGTTGTTATACTGGTTAGGAAAATCTTAATACATAACAGTCACTCATGGAATGTTTTATAAATAAAAGAATTAATTTTGTTAAATTTTATTTTATGTTTATAAGATTATCTCTCACCAGATATATTAAATTCAGCAAGTTCAGCTATGGAATGACATTAAGAATAGTTACCTATTGTCTGCAATATTGCATGTAATCGGATGCCTATGCTTTTTTCTATAAAAAGTATTTGAGATTACTGACTTCAGTAACCAGAACATCATGTTATCCTTAGTAATCCATATTTCACTTTCAATTTTGGATTAGCAAATTTACTTCAAAATATTTTCAGAGACAAAGACATCCCATGCTCTTATGTGAAAACTATCTCTTCATTCACACCAAAACAACAAAATTTCAAATGAAAATTTCAATAACTTAGAAAAAATGGATATGTAATATACAATCTTTTTTATGTTTTTTATTTATTTATTTTTTAAGAGACAGAGAGAGACAGCTCAAGCAGGGAAGGGTCAGAGAGAGAGGGAGACATAGAATCCGAAGATAAGCTCCAGGCTCTGAGCTAGTTGTCAGCACAGAGCTCTACACAGGGCTAGAACCCATGAACCATGAGATCATGACCTGAGCTGAAGCCAGACGCTTAACCAACTGAGCCACCCTGGCACTCCTGTAATATACAGTCTTAAAGTAATAATTTCAGAATTTCATCAAAGTTACCTCAATAGAGGATGTGCTCTTTTGATTAACCTCCCAAGCTACAAATCAAATGTTATGTTGAAATAGAATTAATAAGGAATATAATCTTGAACTATTACAAATTAATAGAGATTGCAAATTCTGCCAAAACTTGTGTATATTCCATGTTAGATAATGTCAAGATGTGAAGTGATGAAGCCTCTTGTGTAAATATTGATATCACAAAATCTCATTTAATATCTGTGGCCCAAGCGAATGACATTTTAAACAACATACAGTAAATGCTTCATAAATATTTTCTACTTTGTTTTTGATTCATGACTAGAATATTTTACATAATTATTTATTTACTGACTTTCAATCATTCTTCAGAGCATTTTTATTATTTTCACTTTTTCCCTCAATGGATTTTGAAAAATATACAGCATATCTTAGTAATATAATTTTATAACAGAAAGTTTCCACAATTTAGAATAAGAAGAAAATGACATAGGTTAACATTCTAATACTGTCTATGTGAGTAGATGATGTAGGTCCTCCAAGTTAAGCAGAGCTTTTTGGTCTTAGCATTCAGAGGTCAAACCTCATGGCCAATGCACCTGTTCATTTTATCGAAGCGCCATTCAAATTTCAGTTTATGTACTTAAAGATTTCCCAAAAGTTACCTTCTGGTATATATTTTTTTAATTTTATTATCAGGTTTTCTTATTGTATTAAATGTCAAAACATATCCATTCATCTCTACTAAGATTTAATTATTAGAGATTACACATCGATTGTGAACACAAATGGCAATGGAGTAGTCAGTGTCTTTGGCAAAGCATCTGAGAACTTACAGAAAATGACAAAATAATAAGAAACATGGAAAACTAGAGGATGTATTATGGGAAGAGGCTGGTCAGCTCTTCATCTTTTTTAGTCATTTAGATCTTTGAATGAGCTTTAGGCTTACTAATGTCAATTAGAAAATGTCTTCACATCCTTTGAGACTCTGAAAAATATCATCTTAACTCTCATGGGATGATGGCATTTGTTAGATTAGTCAGTTCAGTCTTCTTCAATTTTTATAATTTTGACCATTTTCAGATTTCCACAATGTAACTTTAGGTGGAAAAGATATAGGCATTCCTGGTCAAGAATGTCTTCTCCTCAGGATATAGTGAGTTCCCAAATGTTTCCATTTGAATCTATTGGGCTATTCCTCTTGACACTTTTCCTTCAATCCAATCTCTGCCTTGGTTTAGATTCTCTTCTCCCTTCTAAACCCTTAGCGGTTTTTTAGTTATCGTTTTGTGCAACTAGGCTCTCCACAGTCAACGACTTCCTTACTTATGGGAATAATCTTCCCAAAATATAGAACTGTCTACAGGTTAAATTATGAAATATAAAACCCTTCACAATCCCACATCACACCGATGTTGAAGCCCCATTGATCATTGCTTTTGTTTTTGACTTTCCAGTCCCTAAAAGCACAAACTACGGAGCTAGGAGGTTGTTGTGTGCTGTGGGGCTTGCTGTGGCCACCTTTACACTCTTCCTTGTGTCTAACTTAAATACAGTAAGACGTTGGGTTGTGAGTAACTTGTTCTGCGAGTGTTCTGTAAGACAAACAAACATTTCTGATAAATTTTAACTTGTTAATGAGAGATATCTTGTAATATGAGTAGTATGTGACACTGAACATCACATGGTCACAACTGAGTCAGTGGTTCTTGAAATTTGCTTTGATATACAAGTGTTTTGGATTACAAGCATGTTTCCAGAATGAATCATGCTCCAAAACCAAGGTTTTACTGTATTCTCTCTCTTTTTTTTAAATTTTTTTTTTTTTGAGAGACAGAGAGAGACAGCACAAGCAGGGGAAGGTCAGAGAGAGAGGGAGACACAGAATCGGAAGCAGGCTCCAGGCTCTGAGCTAGCTGTCAGCACAGAGCCCGACGCGGGTCTCGAACCCACAAACTGTGAGATCATGACCTGAGCCGAAGTCGGACCCTCAATCGACTGAGCCACCCAGGCGCCCCTACTGTATTCTCTTTTAAATCTTTCCCACACAATTTTGTAAAGCTCAATGCAAAACCCCTTGTTTCATAAAGCCTTCTCTTAGTACCTAAACATAATTAACTGCTCTCTTCTCTGCATTTCAAACTTTGAAGTACACCATTGTGTTACAATTTTTATCATATTAGCTCACAGACTTATGATTAAAATTTGTTTTCCTGCTAGATTTTTAGTACCAATAGAACAGAAATGACACATTACTGACCATTTTAATTTCTCCCATTTCTTCAGTGTAAAGTAATTTTTACATGGTATGCCCTTTTGAAAGGTCAGACAGTTTAGTCATAAGATTCTAGGAAAGAAACATTAGTGTTTTTCTTTATACACATTTCATTGAATGCTTATAAATAAAAAGTGTTTTACAACAGTACTTGATTCTAGGGATTAAAAAATTAAAATAACATTGATTGACATTGCTATAGAGTAGCTCATGGTAGGCCAGAAAGACCACTAAATACTTAGATCATGAAATATAAATACATTGTGACTATGGTATAATGTATAAAGAGGTGTGGAATCACAAAATAAATTTTAGTTGATTGTTGAGTTCTTAGAAGATCAAAACATGTTCTAAAAATAAATATAAAAGTATTAAAGCACTTGCATTATATTATTATTGTCTTATGTTCTATTGAATAGTAGTACTTCAGTGGTATCATTCTGATTTTTAAAAATCCAGGAATTAAACTTCACATGATAAGAGATACATATATATACTCCTCTTAAATTCTTTCAGTCTATTAATCAAGTTGCCAATATTTTCATTTTGAAAACCAAGTTTATTTTTTATATATCCATACACTTTTTATATACATTCAGAATATTTTATCAATAAATCAGGAACAATGGAGAAAAATGAATTCATAAAATTTTCTGATGGATCTGAGTACAAATAGTAAAATTTTTTACCTAAATAACATTTTCAATATCATTCTGTAAGAAATTTAGTTTTGAGATGGATTCTATTTGAATACAATTTCAAGAAGACCTAATTTCATATGAATTAAGAAAAGGAAATCTAACATCAAAGAAACTGGAACATTTATTTGTTTCCAGAATGACTCAGGTAATATGACTTATTGAAATATACTTCTTGGCCTAGTCAACAGTTTTATTTTATCTTTTATAGGTATAAAAACAACTTAGAATCTATAACAATACTCTAATTAATTGGAGAGTTTTATGAGAATTCATATACCTAACACTTTCTAAAAATATTAGTATTAATAAAACTTCAACTTCTTTTACTATATGATACAGTTTAATGTGTTTAAATAAATACAGTGTTCCATTTAAATCTGTGCTAAAAATCAACATGTTACCCACTTTTTTTAATGCAGGAAAGAATAAAGAAATATTAGGAAAAAACCCAAATTGCTGATTAATTTAATCGATTTTTAGTTTTAGCTGATCATGCTAAGATAAAATTTTATCAATACAACATATACGGATATCTTATACTTTGGGGGAAACAGGCTGTTTTTACTATGACTCGTGCATCTATAAGACATGTCATATATTTCATGTCTATATTTCCGCAAGCCATCAGCATTATCAGAATTATTCATAATCATCTTTAAGTTTCTGCTTTAAATAATTTTATCGGCCAGGTTGGTTTGCCTCTTGCTGCAATAATAAGTAACCTCAATCTCTTGAGTGGCTTGAACCACCAGATTATTTCTTGTGTAAGCTGTTGTCCATTGCGTGCTTGAGGAAGGGTGGCTGTATTTACTCTTCTTAGCCATTTAGTGTCTCAAATTGACAATTGT
The DNA here is from genome assembly GCA_004023845.1 of Helogale parvula. Taxonomy (NCBI): domain Eukaryota; kingdom Metazoa; phylum Chordata; class Mammalia; order Carnivora; family Herpestidae; genus Helogale; species Helogale parvula. Next base: position 24,155 of record PJEM01004599.1, on the reverse strand, counting down.
TGGTTGCCAAGCCCAAGTGAAAGAGATCCCTTCACCTTCTACTACCCTAGAAGTGACCTGTACTACTTGTGCTTCAAGTTTATTGTCAAGACCTAGTCACAACTCCTCTTCCAGCCAGAGTAAAGCCTTGTGCCAAAAAGGCAGGGAGATGGGTACATGTGGAATACAGCCTAATGACTGGCATTGCTTAACAGATCAAAGGTCTATGGTAGACTTATAGAGAGTTTTACTACTCTCAAGATGTTTATAATTTCATCTGCAATGTACTCTTCACTAGTTGGTGTCATTTGGGGTTAAATAAAATGGTAAAATTTCTTCAGAAATTTTCATTCAGGAAGAATACTGACATACTATTTTATAAAAGTTTGTAAGTGTATGGCAAATAGTCACCATGTTCTTTAAATGTTTGAAGTCCAGTAATTTCCAGCATACTCAATTTTCAGAAGCCATTCATGTTTTAAGCATCTCTGTGTCTCAGGTTCTGAAGATGGAGATTCAAGCAGTCTAGCCACACAATTCAACTCAACACAACTCATTAAAATGATCTGGAGGTCTCATAAATAAGTCCAGTAAGACTTAGAGCCTGAGTCTCCTTAATGTCTTCTACAAGACTGGTATGTAGTAGTTATAGAACTTTATACCTGACAGCAATGCCTTTAATTCTTCAGAGAGGTAGACTGAACACCTTTTTAAATGCTATGACTTCTATATAATTTGGTCTATCTTGCTTCATTAGAGATTGATTCTGCTATTCACAAATAATAGGAATCTGCTTTATTTTTTGTAAATTTGCCGTACTTCCTCTAACTGGATGCGATTAGACCACGAAAGAGACACTAAATCTTCAATTCTGGCTAAGAATGAGATGCTAGGTCAGAATGCATAGTAATAGAAAATCTGGAGGGGTCTGTATTCTACAGTCATAACTTGCTTAGATTTGTGAGACTTGATAGATTGGAAAGGCACCCAAGAGGGTTAGGTAGACGGTTTTGGGTTCCTCAGAATGTGAGCAGAAGTAGAATTCTTGTCAAACATTTAAAAAAATTTTAATGTTTTTTAATTTAGTTTTGATACAGAGAGAGACAGAGCATGAGAGGGGGAGAGGCAGAGAAAGAAGGAGACATTGAACCAAGAGAATCAAACCCACAAACGTGAGATCTAACCTGAGCTGAAGTCGGAGGCTTAACCGACTGAGCCACTCAGACACCCCTCAAACATTTTACAATGTTTCAATTTTGATATTTCACCTGTACAAGACCTAACTGTACCCTTGTTTCCTCCTTTGGCATGGTGTGCTTGTGACTAACAACTTACCACTTGAAACCATGTCAGCTTTTCAAAAATCAAGTGTTTTTCCTTATGAAATAAAATTAGAACTCTTTTTTGAATGAGAGTCACATGGATAAAAAATTATAACACTTAATGACTAGCAGGAGTATTCCTTAGAGATGGTAGCTTCCCTAACACATACAAAAAGGACAGGGTGGGGTCAATTTTACTGCTCACACCTGTGCAGTGCAGGCTGGAAGATGAAAAAGAGTGATTCTACTTCATGCTCAAAATAGAGCCTTTATTAAGCATCAGCTTTGCTCTAAAACCCTTTTGGTTTTGCTGTAGTTCTCCATTCATTTAAAAGAGTGATACATTAGTGATAGAATCCAGTTAAGCTCATAAGAATATTTGTTTACTTATAGTTTTAAATATGTTCAACTACTAAAAGCTTATGTTTGCCACATATAAAATGTTCTAATTTATTACAAAATATATCAAAGGCCACTTTGTAAATTTCACAGTTATTATCCAATAATTCAAAACCATTTATGTGTAAGGTGTCAGTCTAAGTAGGCTTTTGTGGTATATATAATCCAAAACTAAATCCCGATGGCCCGCACTTTTGTATACTCCCCTCTTTGTGAATGTGGGTAAGACCTGTAATTTTGTTTCTAATCATTAGGATATGACAAAGATTATGGGAATAATTACTGTAATTAGGTTACATAATATGGCAAAAGTGAGGAGATATTCTAGGTGCAGTTAAGGTCCCTAATCATTTGACTATATGTTGATCAAAAGGGTGGCTACTAAGAGTGGCCCAGACATAATCAATTGAGTTTGCTAAAAGAGGACATAGATATTAGGAACAAAAGAAGTCAGAGACTTTCCCTCTTCTGCTATCCTTGAAGAAGCAAACAGTTGTTGGGGATAGAGCCACGTGGTAAGAAATGGCAGGAGACTCCTAGGAGCTGAGGGCTTTCAGTCCTATAATCACAAGAAATAAGTTCTTCCACTGTCAGTGTGAGTTGTAAAGAGGACCCATTATCCCAGATAAGATGTCAACCCCAGCTGACACCTTGACTGCATTCTGTGAGACTCTGAGCAGAGAATGAACTAAGCATTTTTGGAAAAGTAACCCACTGAAACCATGTGATAGTAGGTGGGAATTGTTTTTTTTTTTTAATGGTTATTTGTTTTTGAGAAAGAGAGAGAGAGAGGTCAGGAGAAGGATAGAGAAAGAAAGAGACACAGAATTCTTAGCAGACTCCAGGCACAAAGCCTGATGAGGGGCTCGAACCCATGGATGATGAGATCATGATCTGAGCTGAAGTCAGAGGCTTAACTGACTGAGCCACCCAGATGCCCCAGTAAGTGGGAATTGTATTAACCTGCTATATTTGTGGTAATGTGTTATACAGCAAAACAAAAAAACAAAATAAAAAACAAAAACTAACACTCTCTAACTGGAAGATCTATTCTCCCATCTCTCATCCCTGATAGTGTATCGAGAGATATCTTATATACAAACTTACAATAAAAGTTCAACTATAGAAGTTTTCATGAAAGAGATGAAAATAGATCAGAGTTTAGAAAAAGGAGTGAGAAATTTTTTCTGAAGGCATTCGGGGCACTTCAGAAAGAAGGCAGATCTGTGGTCTGCCTAAAATATGAACAAGTCCCTCTAGGTGAACATCAGAAGGGCATCAGAGCTGCTGATTTAGGTGAATAGAGTTACATGGGCAGCTGCATGTTCATTAGTGAGCTCATTCCCATGAGTATGTAAAGTATGTGAAAGGGAATAATGAGACTCCCGTTGAAATGTAGTTCGAATGCTTGTAGATACTGTACCTAAAGCGGCTTATTACTAAAGGTGTCTTGATGGGGAGAGAATTGAGATGGTCTTCCACTTACTACTTCTGTGACTTGGTGCAAATTACTTCCTAAGCCTTATTTTCCTCATGAAATGTGTAAGGAAGTGACTTACCCAGTAGTGTGGCTCATTCAATGGAAAAGGGAGTGGGTGCTCAATACAGAGAGGGACTGGAAATTATTATCAACAGCATCTCGGACCATAGTATGGAGGATAAAGCCGAGGGGAGAGGTTGCTAAAGGCAGGCTAGCGGGCACTGTGATGGTTTTGGAGCAGCCTGTGTTAACAAGCAGAATAAACTGTATGAGGGAGACATGAGAAGCTGGAAGGATACAAGAACCAAGCATACTTTCTTGCCACTTATAAAATAGTTCTAAATGCAAAAGCAAAGCATCGCAAGATAAGTCCAAGACAGAATTAAAAAAAAAAAAAACTAAAATATCCTTGTTTTCATTCCCAGATCCAATCTATTGTTTGATATCATTATTATATCTAGTATTTCCATTCTCAGAGCTGCCCAAGGCAGAACTGATTTTGTTTCCTGATAAAAGCAATTAAATGTTTTGAAACTTGGAATGCCGTAATCACATCTGCTCATGGAGAACATAAGCATTGCTTACACATGGAGAGCTGGTAGGAACCCAGTGGGACAGTGGTGGGGAGAAAGCCTAAAGTAGTACCCTGTCATTTAGTAGAGACTCCCTGAGGCCCAGATGGAAGCCACGATGGCAGGAAGAGAAAGTGTATTGTAGTTTTAGATGTAATCCAAAGGGAGACTTTCTGGAATCTGGTGGAAGAGTGAACATGGGGTATGGATATGGAAGAAAAAGAGGTGATCCCACTGGTGTCCTAGGCACAGTCAGCACTGGCTGCCATGAGCGGATGTTACACATCTGTCCCCAGGTTCCTGTGGAAGCCTAGGTTTCTCTTTCTTGCATTTTGGCAGAACCTGGAGAAGAGAGAGGCATTGGGATTTGTATTGGAAGTGGTTCATGAAATCTACTTTCAGGTTAGGAGTGAATTGAATATGCTGATTAAAAGAGTGTCCAAATCAGAGAACAGAAAACGACAATGAGGTTCAAGAAAAAGAGGAAAAATCTGCGGGCTGGGGTGATAGAAGAGGGAGAAGTGGGTATTTACTTTTAATTTTTTTGAATGTTTATTTTTGAAAGAGAGAGAGACAGAGCATGAGCAGGGGAGGAACAGAGAGAAAGGGAGACAAGTATCCAAAGAGGGCTCCAGGTTCTGAACTGGCAGCCCAGAGTCCGATACGGAACTCGAACCCACAAACTGTGAGATCGTGACCTGAGCTGAAGTTGGACGCTTAACAGACTGAACCACCCAGGCGCCCCATGGGCATTTACTTTTAGAGATGGCCAGGGAGAGAAAAGGCATTGACATTTAAACTAAGTAAAAAATAAATAAATAAGTAAGAGAAACACTTAAATGTCAAGCACATTTGTACCATATTCAGTGGAGAAAAGTAACAGTTATCATTTAATGTTTCTATCTTAATATCAAATAAAATATATCTGAAAGGAAAATGAGTTTTCCTTTTAAAACTTCAATTGATTGGTTTTCTACTGTGGTTAAAAATTCCATTCATACTTAAAAGGATTTTTAATCCTTTTTTTCCCTTCCAAAAAAATATAGCTATGAGCAAAGGTCTACTCTTCCTAAAATGCCTATGTAATTATGAAATCACTGTCTAATTAGATTCATTGATACCATTCTGGAGCTTTCAAACAGAAAGATATTTGGTGTAGTGAATTGGTGGGAAAGGTGTTAGGAAGTCTGGCGTAGCAAAGGGTAGAGGTTAGGAAGGTACTCCCATTCATGGAGGAAGGCCACCAGCCCGTCCTGGGCTCTCAACCATCGGCACTGCTGCTGAAGCTGTTTGGTGGCACTGCCCTTGTTGTCACTGCTCGGACCATGGATGATGCTGACACCTGTGTGCCCAACTGCTGCACCTGCCAGAGCTGGAAGTGTAATGATGTCTCCCTTCCTCCTGCTTCCAGTTTTTACAAGTCTATCCACAAGCCAAAGCCAGCCAACTCCCACATTGCAGGGGAGTTTTGGAAGTCTAGTTTGCAAACTTCTAACTCCTACGATATTGAGAGGAACACAGAAAGGTGAAAATGGCATTCAGGGCTTAATGACAGTAGATGGCTGGCATACTCACCTATATCTTCCCAAGGAAGAAAAACAGGACCTTCAAAAATATATAAGGATTGAGGTTCCTGAGTGGCTCAGTCTGTTAAGCGTCCGACTTCTGGTCAGGTCATGATGTCACAGTTTGTGAGTTCGAGCTCCGCATTGGGCTCTGTGCTGACAGCTAGCTCAGAGCCTGGAGCCTGCCTCAGATTCTGTGTCTCCTTCTCTCTCTACCCCTCCCCTGCTCACACTCTGTCTCTCTCTCTGTGTCTTCCAAAAATAAATAAAATGTTAAAAAAATATATAAGAAGTATTTGAATAATGTGAGAAATGGTATGAAATTACAGAAGAGACCAGATGCATGTTAGCTGAGTTGTCAGATTCAAACATCTTTTCCTGCCTTTTTCCATTACATTTTTATTAGTGACCTAATCCAGGACTTTTCCCATGACCACTGAAAATACATACACACACACACACACACACACACACACACACACACCTCTCTGCGAGCATGTATTTATGCATGTACGTATGTGTGTATGTATGTATGTAAACAGCTTATTTATACCATAGTCATAGCATGAATTTGATAACTTCTTGAGTTATTCAGGAGCTATTTATGGAAAATTTTTCTTGTACATTTGACTAGGTCTGATGGGGAGTAAGATCGGTAATGTCAGCCAACATTTATTGACAGCAGATTTGGTGCTTGGAACTTTTCTAAGCATCTAATATAGAGTATCTCATGACATCCTTACAGCTACCCTATAAGGTTGATACTCTTACTGTATCCTCGTCCCAAGTTATGACAAGGTAACAAATAAAAAAACAATAAAAGAGGAAACACAGAGAGTTTATGCAACTTGCAAACCTTGCATTTCATAGATGGTGCAATAGAGCAATAAGAATTTTATAGTATGATGAAAGCAATTAATAATGTATCAAAACATTTTAATATAAAACAAAAGCTTTTATGTACCATAAGAATTAAATAGAAGGAATTAAGAAAGTACTTACTTAGATATAACATATTTCCATGTCAGTATGAATCCATTTGTGTAGTCAATATTCAAATATACTTTATGAAACATAAAGGTGTATGTGTGTGTGTGTGCCTGCATCTGTATGGTAAAATATAAATAATTTTTTCAAGACCACTTTACTGAAGTGTTTATTTTGGAAGTTGTTGGAAATTTGCAATTTACTTTTAGGACAGTGACATCATATTGAATGGCGAGACCCTTATGGAATTTCTAAAATTGGAAAGAGAAATATTTTTGTATACGTTAAGGCATGTTAAAGTCTTGACATCATTTCTATTCTAGCAAGCACAGCTACAGAAGACTTTGAATTGCAATGTATATACGCCATATGACGTGTGTGTATATCTGCACACACACACACACACACACACACACACACATGCTGTGTGGCATAGAAACCAGCCACAGAAGAGCACATGACACCAATCCACCCCTTCTGAGATCATCCTGTTTCTAGAAGAGTCTTTGTGATGACCTTCAAATGCTAACGAGGCTCCCCATTGGGGTCTAAGATAGCAGCTGTTTGTTTGATTTAATTTTTCTGGCAGTTTTTGCAAATATCAGGTGGCATGTCTCAGACAAATTAACAAAATAATGTCCACTGGTAGAATTTTTACATTTTTTAAATGTTTATTTATTTTTGAGAGAGAGAGAGAGAGGAGCAGAGAGAGGAAGACACAGAATCTGAAGCAGGCTCCAGGATCTGAGCTGTCAGCACAGAGCCTGATGCGAGGCTTGAACTAGGGAACCATGAGATCATGACCTGAGCCAAAGTCAGATGCTTAACCAACTGAGCCACCCAGGCACCCCTCACCAGTAATATTTTTAATTAAATGGCAATGTTTAGACAATCAGACCCATTCCAACCTCTAAAGTGTATTTTTTCCCAGTATTAATATGGTGGCCATCTACATAACTTATACAGTCATTCATGGAGGCAAATTTCATGAGTCTTTTCTTTCTTATGATGTGAATGGAAATACAGAAGCAACTACTTAAATATATTAGCCCTACAGTGCCAAAACCTTTTTGGTTTAGAATTAGAATGGATGGTAGAGCTTAGAGAAATTGTAGATGAAAAATTAGACTGGAGGAAAGAATGGCAAATCCAGGTCATTTGAGAGAAAAGTGTAGGAGGATGGAGGTGGATGCATTCCTATGGGGGCGGGGCTAATGGGATGTGCAATAAAATCCTCGGTGTATAACTGTACACAGATTACATAAAATGAATAAGCTTGAAAATGAGAGAAGAAGGGAAAGTAAATTTCCTCTGAAGTTTTGATAAAATGTGACTGGTGTGTTGTTTTTTTCTATTATCTCAGAACTTGGATTACATCTTAGGTGCAACGCCTAAGAATAAATAGTTAATTTCAGGGTTTCTAACCTTCAGAGAAAGAACCTGTTCCTTTTAAGGATACTGAGATGTAGCCTGAAGAATTTTTGACCTAGGGGTCAAGGAGAATTGGTACTAATATCTGTAGTATTTTATATATTTCTCTGCGGGAAACGTCACATCTGGTTTTCTGTTTTATCTTCACAATAATTTTGTAAAGTGGGAAAGACAAATAATACACTCCTCATTTTATAGATGGGAATCTGGGGTCCATTAAGGTCAAATGGCCTGGCTAACGCTGAACTACCAAGATTAGAACCCAGAGCTCCTGATGCTTTATCCAGAACTATTTCTAACACCCTGATCCCTCCCATGCAGGCCTCTTAAAAGCAGCTCTACAAAAGAAGTGTTAAGTCAAGTTTTCTTCCTTTGGACAAGTTCTTTTCATTGGCTTTATTTCCCTGAATTAGGAATTTTGAGAGGGCTAACACCTTAGCGTATGTATGATGGATTTTTCCTATTAGGTAACAGTGTCCTTTGCTTCACCCACCGCACAGCTGGGCTAAGTCATTCTAAAGGAATGCTGTCATGCCGAAGACTCGGGGAAAGTAGGTTCAGTAAAAATCAATTTTTTAAAAGGAATCCAGGTTTTTTCATTCGTTTGACTTTTAAGAGTCCCTTGGTTAAACATTAAGGTGTTCTGACCACAGAAATAAATAATAATTTTACGTGTTTGGATATACGGCAAAAAAGTAAAAAAATGATTACACTTTCTGAAAATGTGACTGTTTACAAAGCCCTAGAATATGTACTTTCAAAAAGCTTAGAAACCAAACTAATAAAAAGACAAACAACAGTGCTTTGACACATAGCATTAGACTGTAGAAAGTTATTTTGAAGATTAAATAATAATGCCGTATTTTTTTCCCTCTTAACGATTAACCTCATTGATTTGTTTAGTAAGTTCTATCACACAACTCTCAGAGATGGATTCGTTCCAGGAGTTTATTTAAAAAAAAAAAGATATTCATCAGGCACAGATTGAGGTCTCGTTTTGTTTTCCTGTGGCCTAGAATTTGGCTTGTTTTGCCCCACGTGAGATGAAACTCATGTGATTTTCTTCTCCCTGCAATATAATCTGTTAGCATACAGAGGATTCATAGTAGTTGCTCCTAAGAGATCTGTTACTTCCAACAGTCTTTTTCTTTAAAAATAGAAGCCATTTGAAATGATAATAGGGTGTATATTTCACTCATGGCAGAAAAACATTGACAGATGAGTTTGAGTACTGGATTTTCTTAGATGTTTCAGTGAATTTACAATGTTGAGTGAACTGAAAGCTTAAAAAGGAAAGAATGCTGCTGCTGCTCTAATTAAGAGCTGGGGAAATGATGTGAGTCCCTTTCCTTGTCCAAGGAGAGGCGGTAATGTGTAACCATTTCTGAAAACACAATGTGACTCTAAGACCGAATTGTGAGCTAGACAGTATTCTGAGTTCAGTATTTGGAGATCTGGGCCAGCAGAACACAGTAGCCAGGATGCCCAGAGAAAAGATGGATCAGATCAACTGGCAGAACAGAATGGAGGCCAAACCAGAAGTCAAGGATATGGGGAATGTGTTGGTCTGTGTGTTTGTTTTGTCTTTCTTGACAATTATAATTTCGCTCATTGGGTAGGAGAAGATGGAGAAGAAGGAGATAATGAATTGATGCATTGAATTTGGCCTTCCCTCTTTTAAATGGGTAGCCACCAAATGGAGAATTTTGTAGTTTCCTATTACAGAGGAGGTTGGGCAGCAAAACAGGTGTCCCTGGGGGGTCACACGCTGGTGGAAAACAGTATAACCTGCCTACTAGATGCAAAAAACCATTTCTACTAAAAAAAATACTATGAAAAGAACTGTCAGCTATTGGTCTACTTAGAGGTCATAACTGAAGCTGGATCTCTAAGAAATCTCTATGTTCACCTGATGAAGAATCTTAGCCAGGAATTTTCAAATCATCCTGCTCTTTAAAGATTCCTAACTAAGGGGTGCCTGGGTGGCTCAGTGGGTTAAGCATCTGACTTCGGCTCAGGTCAGATCTCACGTTCATGGGTTCAATCCCTGCGTCAGGCTTTGTGCTGACAGCTAGCTCAGAGCCTGGAGCCTGCTTCTGATTCTGTGCCTCCTTTTCTCTCTGACCCTCCCCTGCTCATGCTCTGTCTCTCTCTGTATCAAAAATAAATAAAAACATTAAAAAATTTTTTTAAAGATTCCTAACTGAGTATCCTACTTGAAATATCAGTATCCATACATGGAGTATATTTTGAGATGTCAGAAACTTTGGTGGAATAGGGCAGTTTCTCCACTGAGGTTCACCTTCAGTTTCTAGGCATTTATTTCTATTCTTGAAAGGATGGGAATATTACACAGTGAATAAAGGATTTTATAGTGACCTGAGTAACTGGTGCTTCCTATTGAACATTATGCAGAGATCAGGGAAAGGGTAATAGTTAATAATGGTATAGCACATGCCAGTTTCCCTTCAGGATACTTTATATATAATTATTCACTTAATCTCTCACAATGATTCCATTTTACGGAGGAGGAAACTGAGACACAGAGAAGTTGGGGAGCTTGCTCAAGGCCTGACAATTAGTAAATGGCAGAACTGATATTTCCTTCCTGGCAGTCTAGGTGCAGAGTTTATTCTGTTATTCCCAATTGTGTACCGCCCCTACCCCCCCAGGGAGCGTGGGAAGCAGTCCCACTGTGTTCTATGGAAGCTTACTACCTCTGTGGCCACATAATTCTACCTACTCACACAGTCTGTCCTTGCACCTGGAATTTTCTATATCAGATCTGCTCTTTTGTCACTTAAATTCCTTAATATTCTCTCACAGGAAGATCTCCATTCCTCAACTTTCATTTTTCAGAAGTATAAAGTGTGAGAAAACCCCACTCTTTCAGAAAAGTGGAACCCTGATGCAGGAGGGAAAAGGATCCTGACGGAATTAATTTATCCTGAAAGAGAAAGGTTATGGCCAATCTTATATTTGCATTTCAAAAGGAGCTAGAATTGCCAAATTAATCTTTAATTGGCCAAATTTTAGGCAAGCTATCCAAAGTTTGAAACATATATTGGGTTAAAGAATATTTAATGACCATGTTTAGTGCAAAAATGCTTGAACGTCAGCAATTTCATTTGGTTCAACCTGACAGTGTAGGATCAAGAAGAAACCTCTAGCTGCCCATAAAACCAGGCCCATACAATCACATCTAATGATAAGACTAGTGGTTAAAGCCAGCGGGGGCACAGGCAGGAAGCCTGTGGTGCTGTCCCCTAGCTCTCAGCATGCAGTTTTTTGAAAGTCGCCATTTTGTTGTACATGTCTGCTTCATTTGCCAAAGAAGAGTGGAGTCACAGTGCTCTGGAGTGGCTACCCCACCAACAGCAGTTCCCCTGGAGGAGTGGCTTTCTTAGTACTGTGTAAAATGCTGAGCTCTTGTTCTTATCAGAAAGACACTTTCTCAAGAAACTGCTAGCAATAAAAACGGCCATTTGCTCGACTATCTCACTTGATCTGGTAGAAACACTTCCAGTCACAGTTGGATGAACCTGCAACGAACAGTATAACGAGATGTCTGTAAACTTGCTGAAAGAGAAAATATTTTATAATGTCTGTGAAAAATTCTCATGTTTTAAGCTGGTCATATTTGGTACATTTGTTTTTATTTAATTTTTTTTATTTTATTAAGTTTTTAAAGGGTTTAAAATGTTTTTTTAATGTTTAAAAGAAAGAGAGACAGAGTGTGAGGGGGTAGGGGCAGAGAGAGAGAGAGAGAGAGAGAGAGAGAGAGAGAGAGAGAAAGAAAGACAGAATCTGAAGCACGCTCCAGGCTCTGAGCTGTTAGCACAGAGCCTGATGCAGGGGTCCAACCCCCAAACCATGAGATCATGATCTGAGCTAAAGTCAGGTGCTTAGCCAATGGAGCCATCCCGGTTCCCCATTTTTATATATATTTTTAAATTTCAGTACAGTTAACACACTTAACACACAGTGTTACATTAGTTTTGGGTGTACAACACAGCAAATCAGTATCTCCAGGGGTAATGCTATGCTGTGGTCACTACAAGTGTAGCTACTCTTTGTCAGTATCCAACGTGGCATCATTGATGATATTCCCTATGCTGTACATTTTATCTCTTATTTATTCCATAACTAGAAGCCTAATGTCTCCCACTCCTCTTCACCCTTTTTGTCCATCCCCCCAAACCCCTCTCCTCTGGCAACCATCAATTTGTTCTCTTTATTTATAGGTCTGATTCTGTGTTTATTTATTCATTTGTTTGGGTTTTTAGATTCCACTTAGAGTGAAATCGTATAGTATATCCTTCTCTGTATGACTTATTTCACTTAGCATAGTACCCTCTGGGTCCATCCATGTTGTCACAAATGTCACTACCTCATTCTTTTTTATGGCTGTGTACTATTCCATTCTATACCATAATCTTTATGCATTCTTCTGTTGATGGACACTTAGGTTGCTTCCAATATCTTGGCTATTATGAATAATGCTGCAATAAAAGAGGGGTGCACATATCTTTCAAATTAGTGTTTTCATTTTCTTTGCACAAATACTCAGTATTGGATTATCAGATCATTTGGTATTTCTATTTTCAATTTTCTGAGAAACTTCCATACTGTTTTCTACAGTGGCTCTACTAATTTACATTCCCACCATCAGTGCACAAGGGTTCCTTCTTCCCCGTATCCTTCCCAGCTCTGGTTAATTCTTGTCTTTTTGATTTTAGCCATTCTGACAAGTGTAAGGTGATATCTCATTGGTTTTGATCAGCATTTTCCTGATGATGGGTGATGGTGAGCATCTTTTGATGTGTCTGTTGGTCATCTGTCTGTCTTCCTTGGCAAAATGCCTGCTTAGGTGTTCTGTCCATATTAAAAAAAAATTTTTTTTAATGTTTTATTTATTTTGGGGGAGAAAGAGAGATAGCATGAGTAGGGGAAGGTCAGAGAGAGGGAGACACAGAATCTGAAGACAGGCTCCAGGCTCTGAGCAAGCTGTCAGCACAAAGCCCAACATGGGGCTCAAACCCATGAACCACAACATCATGACCTGAGCTGAGCCGGATGCTCAACCGACTGAGCCACCCAGGTGGTCCTGATTTTTTAATCATGTTTTTTGGTGTCTAGTTGTATAAGTTATTTATTTATATATTTTGGATATTAACTCCTTATCAAATTTATAATATTTGAACTATCAAGTATAAGTGATCATATATTTGTGGTGTGTATGTGCATATGTGTATTTGTGTATGTATTATGCATGTAGATATATGAAGAAATGCCTTTAAATTTGTTATAAAATTGAGAGGTTATCACCCACATATCTACGTGTTTAACCCCCAGATTGGATTGTTCTGTTGTGTGTACAAAGACATTCCAAGTTCATAAAGATAAAATGATGGTTTTGAAACCCTGTTGAATCACTAAAGATATATTAAATTCTGTTCCATAACATTTAAATCTTAATTAGATTTTCAACAACAGCACTCAAGGTTTTGAGTAGATAAAATTTTCCTCTACTCATCACACCCCCAAAATTTCTGTTCCTGAATCATTCTCGATTAAAGTTTTTTATCCTGTCCTTTTCCAAAGGTAGTTATGTTGGAGCTGAGTATGGTATGCACGGCCCTCTGAAGTCCTGTTCTGGCCTCAAGAAGAGGCCTCTGCTATCTTATGAAATACATTTGACTTTGGCTGCAGGCCACAATACAGAACACATCAAATACCAGGAATAGACACGTAATCCTAGAATAAACCGATATCCACCCAGCTGAACTCGTAAGAAAAATTCACAGGCACAGAGTCAAGTAAATACTCATAAGCGTTGTGCTTTTTAATACATAAATTTGTTCTAGCCACTCAGTCACTCCTTCTATTCTTTATGGTTTCTTTTATCTCGTGAAAACACTTCCACTGCGATTCAAATATCATTATTATCTACTAGGATAGATTTGTTTTTAATTGTTTTTTTAATATAGCATTCCTAACATGTAATTTCTTAAGCCTTATTCAAGGTGGGGGAAGTATTCTCCTTAGAAGAAAGTAAGGAAAAATCTATGACTCTGGCTTTTTTTTTCCCCTGCCCTCCTTTCTCTACCAAAAGGAGCATGTGGTAAAGTGCTTGCGCCACAGACACTGGGCTTTTCTTCTTGTGGAAAAAAGGCGCTGCTGCTTTACGGTGGCCTGGAGGCCCCGCGGCAGCCTTCTGCCAGGGGCTTGCGTTCTAATGGCTTCACCAAGCACGCAGAGGGGGCGGGGCCTGCCCATGTTTGTTTGCTTAGTAACCTGGAGCTAAGGCTGTCTGCTCTCCAGAATCTTCCTCTCTCTTTCCTCTTCCCTTCTCTCTTTTCCTCTGTGTCTCTTGATCAGGGAGTTCGCACCAAATTTATCAGAGGCTTCTTGTTACAGTTGGAAAGGGCAGTTTGCTTGAGATTGCATCAGGGTTGACGTAAATAAAATCTATGTAGAGATGAGCCAGGCTGTATGTAAACTCACAGATGTTTAGGCCACATATTTTGTTTATCTGCTTTTGCTGCATTTTTATGGTCCATCTGAGCCATCAGATTAAGTGAGGAAAGTGTTCACAGCAGAGTCAAGCTTCCAAATAAATCTTGCCTCTACTATGTAAAGACCTTGTAAGCTTTTTGGTACCACTGTTGGTGTATCTGCAAATGCAGGCCTGAGATAAATATAAACAAATTACGTAGGAGAGTACCCGGCTTATACTTGGCATTCATCACCTCTCTACTTGTGCTTTTAGAAAGTAAATGTATAGTATGCTTGATAAAAGTAGAAATAGCTCATGGTTCTCTAAAATATTAACCTAATACATAAGCAATATTTATCCTATCTAAATGCACTTGATTTTCAATGTTATAATATTAAATAAGGACGTATTTTAGCAATACTTAGAGAAGTAAAGGCAATTTTCAATCAGATTAAATTTAAAAGTAAACTACCAAATAAATAATTTCCTGAAATTAAAAAAAAGTAGAAAAAGTTAAGTGGGGTGTTTTTTTTGTCCCTCACTCCAAACAGTTTATATCTATAATTTGCCAATAGATTCTTGAATTTGGAAATTTTTTTTAAAAATCTCAGAAGATAAGAGTAGGTTTCATATTACTAGATTCTTGGTGTTCAAAATGTGATCCCTGAATCAGCAGTAATGGTATCACATGGGTGCTTGTTAGAAATGCAGCTTCTCGGGCTTGAAGCAGGACCCAGGTATCAGAATCTGCATTTCAACCAGTCTCCCAAGTGATATATACACACAATATTCAGCCACACGCATAATTTCGCATCTGCTGTTGGAGAGTCATTCAGCATTGCTTGAACATACCAAATAACAAGAAAATTTCTGTGTTGAGGCAGATCATACCATTGGTTGATAATTCACTTATTAAAAATATCTTTCAGGGACACCTAGATGGCTCAGTCAGTTAAGCGTCCAACTTTGGCTCAGGTCATGATCTCCTGGTCTGTGGGTTCGAGTCCCACGTCGGGCTTTGTACAGTCAGTTTGGAGCCTGGAGCCTGTTTCAGATCCTGTGTCTCCCTCTTTCTCTCTATTCCTGCCCTGTCTGTCTGTCTCTCTCTCTCTCAAAAATAAATAAACATTAAAAAAATTAAGAAAATATCTTTCAGGTTTGTAAAAAAAATATGTCAAAAGGACAAAAATGTCAACCTTCTGTAACTTTTACTAACTCAGTTATGTCGCATTCTAATTTCTGAGCAAAACAGTCACAGTCTCATTCAGAAAGGTAACACTAAGGCATTTTACAGAAAACAAAAACTATACTTTCTATTAGGTTTGTTCTGTTTACACAGGAATGGGCAAAGCTACTGCCATGGGCAAATCTGGTTAGCTGCCTGGTTTGCAAATAAAGTTTTATAGAAACACAGCTATGTCCATTTGTTTATACACTATCTCTGGCTGCTTTTATGTTACCACGGCAGCAAAGAGACAGTATGGACCACACTTTCTAAAACATTTTCCATCTGCCCTTTTATAGAAAAAAGATTTCTGATCCCTGGTCTATACACCAAGCATTCCTGTTTTCTCCTACAACAAGTATTTACCAAACCTCACGTGTGTGTCAAGCATGGGATTAGAGCTGGGGTTTTAGAAATGGAAGAAACTCTGCCTAGCTGTCAGCACAGAGCCCGATGCGGGGTTCAAACCCACGAACTGCAAGATCATGACCTGAGCCGAAGCCAGAAGCTGGACGCTTAACTGACTGAGCCACCCAGGCGCCCCTAGTGAACTTTTTAAAAACATGAAAAATAATTAAATAGAAACGGCAGCATCACATAGACCTAAACTTGGCCTGAGGGTTAACTATGCCTCCTCATATTTTGATTTTGGGGGAAATATCTTCTAAGAATGTAGTTTTCTAATCTATAGAAAGTGAACAGAATTAGTAAGATCTTGCAGGATGTGGAGAAATAACAATTGAGATGGTTTCCACATATGCAGAGCTACTGCCTTCCTTGCCTCTGGGCCACTAGTGCAACACTCTTAGACAGCACAGGATACCCTCGGATGCTCTAGGCTAATTACAATGCACAGTAAACCTTGGTTTGCGAGTATAATTTGTTCTGGAAACAGGCTTTTCATCCAAAGCACTTGTATATCAAAGCGAATTTCACAAACCATTGCCTCAGTTGTGATCAGGTGAAGATCGGTGTCACGTAGTACTCATTGCAAGACATCACTTGTTTATCAAGTTAAATTTTATTAGAAATGTTTGGTCATCTTGCAGAACATCCATGGAACAAGTTACTCGCAATCCAGGGTTTTACTGTATTTTAGCTTGAAGTTAAGAAAAACAGTCCCTATCCTGTTCGTGTTCTATGTTTCATCAGTTTAGTAACCCTTAAAATAGCAAAGGTTAGTTTGTCCTGACTTTTTTCTTAGTCAATCTATCCTGGATCCTGTTGAGCTTCTTTAATTTCTTCGTGGGGAAGAAGGGTGCAAGGGGTCATGAGAAAAACCCTAGGGTTACTCTTCAAGGCTCAGCTACTTCCTCAGTGTGATGCTAACGGATTCTGACTTCCAACTACAAGAACATGCGTGTGTGTGTGTGTTTTCAGACACCACTAAGTAACTCTCCAGCACCAGCTGGGTGTCCCACAATTCAGCTCATCTCTGACACTGTCTACTGGGAGTCAGCCAGTTAGATTCCAGTAAGATCCCACAGGTTAAGGGCTCAGTCCTGTAACTGCACTCTGGTTCAGATGCCAGCTGCAAGTCCATGCTGTTCCCTGCACTTCTGACCAAATGTAAATAAGGTTCCCATGACCCTTCCCTTGGATTTGATTAATTTGTTAGAGAAGCTCATAGAAGTCAGGAAAGCAGTTTGCTTACTATATTACATGCTGGAATCCAGCACCAGCAGGTCCAGGGTTTCCCTGAAAAATAGACAGTGTCAACATGAGTGAGATGAGAATTGGAGAAAAGGGGAAAGGGAGTGAGAGAGCCAGAAGGTTCTTTTTGATCAGCAGGCAGTCGTCTCTGGCACTGACCTGAGAGTCAGCTTTATTTATTGAAAAATGTATGGGGTACAAATCAGAAGTGGCAATTGCCTTAGACAATAATTTCTGATAACAAATTCTTTGGTATGTAAAACTTTCCCAGAACATAGATTGGTAGAAAACTCATGCATAACCTTTATCAACAGTGATTGATATAGATGAGTAGATCTTTAGCATTCATATATAAGGTGATGTTTTTTAGCATAGCAAAGGGAAAGTTAGTTCTTTTGTGAGCAGGGGTCAGTAGGTTTTCCAGGGGAAGAAAACAGGTTTTCTCAGGAAATGTAACATTTGCTCCCCTAATCACAAAGAAGAAACTCCTATAACAAGTTTTTTCACAAGGTACAATTCACATATTTTTAGCATAAGAAGGCAAGTCACTCCTGATAACAGTCAGTCAGGCCCCTTGCGGGGGTCAATGCTCAAGCAGCAATTGAGTGGGGGTTGAGTGGGTGGAGACCCACGTTTGCCACTTGACTGTGGGAGGCCTTGCAAACCTGCCTTACTTCAGAAATGGCTCCCAGCAATTTGAAGTTTATTGTAAAGGATGTCAAAGGAGGCATGCCTGGGTGGCTCAGTTGGGTAAACCTCCAATTCTCAATTTCACCTCAGGTCATAATCTCACGATGATTCATGGCTTCAAAATCCAGGCGGGGCTCTGCACTGACACCATGGAGTCTGCTTGGGATCCTCTCTCTCTCTCTTTCTCTCTCTGCCCCTCCCCTACTCGCTTGTGCTCTCTCTCTCAAAATAAATAAATTAACTTTTTTTTTAAAGGATATCAGGGGCAACTGTGTGGTGCAATTAAGTGACTGACTCTTGATCTCTGCTCAGGTCATGATTTCATGGTTCACGAGTTCGAATCCTGCATTGGGCTCTGCACTGATGGCGCAGAGCCTACTTGGGGTTCTGTCCCCCCTTTTGTCTGCCCCTCTCTGGCTTGTGCATATTCTCTCTTTCTTGTAAATAAATAAAATTAATTAATTTTATTAAATTAATTTAAAAAAAAGGATGTCAAAAGATACAAACCAACATCCAGCTTGAAAAAGATACATAGAACAGGTCTGGATCAAAGGAGCTTCTGTTCTCATGGAGACTGGGGCCCAGCAGGGTGGTGGCACATAGAACCACTCTGGTACTGGAATTCTGAATTCAGTTCTTTTGAAATTTTATGGATACTGCATTACTGACTGATTAAATTACTGGCATTTGGAGATGGATTTGACTTCTATCCCCTCTACCTCCCTGGAGGTCAGGGCATGAAACTGAAAGTTTCAACTCAGTTCACAGGGTTGGCTCTCTTGGCAACCAGCCCATCTTTAGGTGGTTTCCAAAAGTCATGTCGTAAGCATAACAAAAGACACCTTTATCACTCTCAACACAGGAAATTCCAAGGGTTTTAAGAGCTCTGTGCTAGGAACAGGGACAGGGAAGAAGATCAAATGTATATTTCTTGTTATAAACCGCAATATCACAGGTGCATAAAGCAACCCAGTGAATCTATGTTTAGTAATTTAAAATATGCAGTGATGGAAATAATTTCTGCTCTATAAGGCTAGGAAGATTAGTAAAAATAATATGAGTGGAGTTGATTCATTGGCTAAAATTTGCTATAGAAGTATGAATATCGATATACATGCAATAGTAACATCTCTACAGTAATAATATTACACCCCCAACTTACCTCAGAGCCATAAGCCAGATTCTCACTCCTCACCAACACCACTGGAAGGGGAACTTGTCTACACCTATTCCACTCTCTCTGTGCTTCCCTCTATTAAAGACTAGCTTTGGAATGACAACCTATGTCTTCAGTTTCCTCTGTCCTTCCCACTCCTAAAGAAATATACAAGACCTCATGTTGTTTCCATGATAGTAATTTAAAGTCAACCCAGCCAGGAAACAAGGTTAAACCACCAGCAGCATCTATAAACTTGGAGTCATTTTAAGTTTATAGAATTACAGAGAATTATCTGCATTATGGATTTTGGTTTATGGTTCTTGACTTCTTTCTGAGTCATCCAAAGGAATCCTCATTAGATATCATTCCCAGTTTTTTTTTTTCCCCTGATAATAGAACTTGCTACATCAAGTGCCCTCCTCTTAAAGAAAATCATAGCCTGATAGTAAAGAATGCAATGAAAGCAGCTGTTGCTCAGGAACTGTTGCAATAGGGGAAAGGTGACCTCAGGATAGAACTGAGTTCAGTTGTGACTACAAAAAGAACAGATAAGATTTACAGCAAGGAGCAGATTGGGTGGGTTGGGGATCAGTGGATGGAAAAATACCAAGAGAAGACATCACAGGTAGGGGGTATTCTTGCTAAACTGACCTTAGATGACTCTTGCTGAAAGCACAGCAGAGTGATCAGATATCAAAGGTAGGGTATTCTCTGTAAATTGACTTAGCAAAAATTCTTCCTGAAAGTGGGCTATATGGACCCTGAAATATGAGGAGGCCAGATCAAATCTGAGTCTAGAAGTGGACTTACAGGAATCTGAATAATGTTTGGCCAATAAAGGAGTCTTGTCACATCCCAATCTGTACTCGTTGCCAGAGACTGTAGAGAACAAGATGGAGTCACTCATGTCAAATGATGTCTCATGTCAAGCAGTATTATCAGCAGCCAATGGCATCACAGGTATAACCAGATATCACTGAAACCAAAAGGCTGATGATCAGAAATAATGACCAGCAGAACCTGAGGAGGTTTGCAAAGCCCAAGACTGATTAAACTCCTTTACAAAAGGAGGATTTTTGCTGCAAACTATCAGGCTTTCCAGACACTGACTCTCTCACATCTAATTACATCTAAAAGGCAGCTACTGTCGAATGCTCTGCCAGATTGATATTTGAAAATAACTGAGATCTTCTACTGTTTGGACATAATAAGTAGAATGTTCTGAGAGCTCGTCTAAACTAGTCTGAGGCCTCTTCTCAACTGTGTGCTCACAGATGACTTCATGTTTGGTCTGTTAACTCTCTCCCCCTGTTGTACCTTGTCTGTTGTATGACTTCGTCTTGCACTTTCCTTTGTGTGATGTATAAGAAGCCAAGTTAAAACATGTGGTGAGGGGTGCCTGGCTCCAGTTAAGCATCTCACTTCAGCTCAGGTCATGCACAGTTTGTGAGTTTGAGTCCCACATCAGGCTTTCTGCTTTCAACCCAGAGCCCGCTTTGAATCTTCTGTCTCTCTCTGCCCCTTCCCTACACACACACTCTCTCTCAAAAATAAATAGCATTAAATAAATAAATAAAATTAAAAAATAAAACATGTGGTGAAATGCCATTGGGTTTGGAACCCTGAACCTGCTTTACTGTTTACTATTTACTAAAGGTCTGCAGATCAAAATTCCTTCCTCTTTGAGCAACATCAGTTGTTCTTCTTAATGCCTTCAATGGATTGGATGAGGTCCACTTATATTATTGAAAGTCATCTGCTTTACTTACAGAGACTGGTTGAAAATGTCACCCATATCTAAAATATACTTTCACAGGGCACCTGGGTGGCTCAGTCAGCTAAGCAGCCGACTTCAACTCAGGTCATGATCTCCTGGTTCATGAGTTCTGGCCCCACATCCGGCTCTGTGATGACAGCTTAGAGACTGCAGCCTGCTTTGGATTCTGTGACTCCCTGTCTCTTTGTCCCTCCCCTGCTCATGCTCTGTCTCACAAAAATAAATAAATGTTAAAAATTTTTTTTTAAAATACTTTCACGGCACCATCTAAACTAGTGTTTCACCAAACAACTTGGCTTCAGAGTCTAGTCAAATTGGCACCTACAATGAACTGCCTCCACAGTATATATTCTCAACTAAAGGTATGAATTTAAGTAAAGAAAGTGAAGGAAAGTACCAAATGAGCAAGCAAATGAGAAGACAGACCTGTACTAAGCTTTAAAAACAATAGCATTGTGCATTTAAATAGAATTTAAAAATTTTGTTTCATCAACACTATGAAAGGAATTTAATAGTATTGAATTTGAAAAAATAATTGAGATGGAGAAACAGAAAAAAAACAGCAGATTTTCTCATTTGTAAAATGTTAAAGAATAAAATGAGAAGGGAAATATAAAGATAAGAAATAAAAAACACCTACTCAAGGAAGAATTGGGGTGATGTCTATGGGAAAGATAAATGGGTAATGATTTCATAATGTAGCATAATTAAAGAAAGGTTTTTTCTTTGTTTTGTTATTAAGATATAGGAGGGGGAATGGTTATAACGTAGGTTAGAATTAAGAATTCAGGGGAGAGCTAAAAATGTGTAATAGTAAGACAGAGAATGCAAGCTTACACACATTGGGTTATTACCGGAGTCCAGCTCTGGCTGGTCCAGGGTCCCCTGAAGAAGGTGGCAGCCTTGGTGGAAAACTGGGGGCAAGAGAGCCCGGAGTTTCTTTCTTTCCTGGTGAGTCACCAGTCTGGCATCTCTCTCTTGCCCGGTTTTGTGCCTTTATTTATAGATTTAAGTGTTAACATGACATCAAAAAGTGGAATTTTTACAAATAGTTCTCAATGATAAGATGCTTTGAAAAGGGTGCAGAAACAGGTTTAACAGAGGCATTTTTGCAGAACTCTTCTAATTACAATGAGGTAACTTACACATCATAGGATAACAGGATATTCTCAGTGAAATGCAGATAACATACATATTTGTTTGAACTGGTAGTAAATTTTACAACTAAGAAGATAGCAGGATGTTTTCAGTGAGAAGCAGATAGCAAACATTTGTTTATAACAATAACACTAAGATTCAGGCATAAACAAGGCTAGGAGGCATTCTGTCTGGCTCACAGGAGGAAGAATGTATTCGAGCTGGTTAGTAAATAAACCTTTTATCAACCAAGTTCTTTGATGTTGAAGGTGTAAGCCCATAGTCATCCTAGATGAGCCGGCCTTTGCATATGAGTTTAAGTTGTAACTACTCTTACCCATCGGTCACAATGGGCACCAAATTAGCATATGTATGTGCAGTAATTTATTCCTGGCTCTTGTTTGTTTTCTTATTCCTAAATTAGGCTCTTTTTCTCCAGGCCAGAGTTAATATTATTCTTGTGTTCTTTAACCCCCTTCATTTCCTATGCCTTAAACTTGTGAGGCTCTTAGAAGAGCCTTTCCACAAAACATCTGCAGTGCTTTGTTTAAATTCCTCTTTATAGAGGTGGGAATATGCTTCTTCCCAGGAGGTATCTGTGTGGGGAATATTGGTATGACTTGGAACATCGTGAGGCCTAATCAATAGCAATAGGCTTGATTTCACATGAGCAGTAGTGCAGAAGGAGATGCCAGTTTCCGCTTCTCATGGCAGGAGCTGTGCAACATCTGCCATTTCCTTACTGTGACCATGTCATCCAGCAAGGCCAGTGTGGCTCCCAGCAGGTTATCATCCTAATTATAACCTGATCCCACAAAATAGGCACCTGGACTCTCTCCACCATCCCTGAGATGGTGTCTTCCTATGAAACAAGGAGGTTGGTATTTTTCAAGGGCTTTGAGGAAGGTCCTAAACTAGTGCTCCTTATTATCTCTATGGTATCCAGTCCTTTGTCCTTCAACTCTTTTCTTTAATGCTTATTTATTTTTGAAAGAGAGACAGAGTGAGAGCAGGGGAGGGACTGAGAGAGAGGGAGACAGAGAATCCGAGGCAGACTCTAGGCTCTGAGCTGTCAGCACAGAGCCCAAGGCGGTGTTCAAACTCATGAGCCGCGAGATTATGAGCTGAGCCAAAGTCAGATGTTTAACCAACTGAGCCACCCAGGCACCCCATCAAGTCTTTACACTCTTCAAACAAACTGTCCTCTGACAGCCTCACTGCCTGGTTATAAGATGACTCAAAAATATCTCCATCTTTCAAGGATGCACATTCGTGTTCTAAATCCTGACCTAATAGTGATTTCTTAATGATAACAGCTTATATTATGCACTACTTACTTTATTAATGTAACTAAGATTCGTTCTCCACTCTATACCACACATTGGGTTTGATGTCAGAGTTGTTGGTTAAAACAAAGCAAAACAAAAGAGCATTTTCCTTCCTTCATAGAACTTACAGACTAAGTAAGTTAACATAGACTTTTAAGTCTTAAAATAAGGGAATTCTTCACCTCCTTTGTGTCTTAACTTTCTCATCCAAATTGTGATCACACAATATGCATATAATACATAATACATTTCATTCCCTTTGACCCTCAGTGACAACAAAATTCCCCCCCTCCCCTCCAAATTCTCTCATTTTTACTCTCTGTTCTTCTGACTGGAGATTTTGTCAGTTTGCTTGACAAGGCACATTGTTACATCCTGTGGTGGTTATTTTTACGTGTCTGTGAGGCTAGGCTTTGGTGCCCAGTTTTTCAGTCAAATCTTAGTCTAGATGTTGTTATGAAAGTATTTTTTTAGATATGATTAGTAGGTAAATCAATAGACTTTGAGTAAAGGAAATTATTTTCCATAATAAGTGGAAGGCTTTATTCCATCAATTGCAAGTTTTATTTTTTTTAATGTTTTCTATTTATTTTTGAGAAACAGAGAGAGATAGCACAAGCAGGGGAGGGTCAGGGAGAGAGGGAGACACAGAATCTGAAGCAGACTCCAGGCTCTGAGATGTCAGCACAGGGCCCGATGCAGGGCTCAACCCACGAACTGAGATATCATGACCCAGGCCGAAGCCGGACGCTCAACTGACTGAGCCACCCAGGCGCCCCTCAACTGCAAGTTTTAAAAGACTGAAGTCTTTGGGAGAGGGGGAATTCTATGTCTACACTGCCGTAGAATACATGATCACAGCAAACCCCTGCCAGGATTTACAGCCTGCTGGCCTGCCCTACAGACTTGCGACTTGCCATCTCCTACCAACATGTGAGCCAATTCATGAAGA